>JAGFPH010003979.1:9497-28060 GCA_018207615.1 Philaenus spumarius | reverse complement strand
TTTACAAACAATTAGAGAACAGGCAGTAAACAGGTTGAAAGGGGGGTGGGAGAGGAGAACAAATATAAATAGGAGACAATGGTAGAGGATAAATAGTAGCAAACATAGCTTCTGAAGATGGGGTCTACCCGAAACGTGTCAAGCGAGAGAGAGACAAAGCTAAGAAAGGCGGATACGCAAGAAGACAAATGTTTCAAGCATCTTAGCGGAAATAATAATAACAAATGCAGTGAAAATTGAGTTCTGCTTTTAAATATGGGATGCGGACTATGATAAGGGACCTCCTGTCGCAAATTTTTGAAATTGAGTTTTTGTTATTTCCTTAACCCTTTTAACCCCGGACCAAAAAATTGGAATTCCAAATGTGTACAAACACATCACTACCACAAAACTGTCGAAAAATTACAGAGCCTTAAGAGGCTTTTTACAGAGTTTTGGTAAAATATTCATAACTTTGTTAATATGTGTGCTATTGTTATGAGTGAGGTCTTAAATTGTTAGGAATAAAATGTGTTAAGACAATAAAAAATTTTTTATAAATTATAAAAAATTTGTTAACGTACACTTCCTAAATAATAATAATAATAAAAATAAATAAAATAAAAACTATTTTTGGGAGCCTTTACAAATCAAAAGGAAGACAAATTTACATGTGGGAAGCTATATCATTTCATTCTAAATATATTTTTCTGCTAAATAAAAAAAATTGTCTTTCTAAATCAAATATCAAACTTTTAATAATCTTTTTTATAACTTTATGCTACATGTAAAATGAGATATAGCTTACGAAATAAATAACTCGGGAAAAATTAAGTACTCACTTATTTTATATTGTGGTATTCACTTATATAAATTTGTTTTTTGATAACAACACAAAAATATTTGTATTTTCACTTATATTTATAAGAACAGTTTACTTTTAAAAAATGACTAGGCTTAGGCCTTATTACAGACATTCTTCAATAAGCATTCTGGGTGACATACTTCCTTAGATAATTAGATACATGTTATATGAGCGCTGATAGCGCCACATTTTCAACAAAATAGCGCTTTATTGGGTAAATGGAAATACCGTGGGCCATGTTATACGAGCGAATCCGCGTTAACCGAGCGCCGGCGCGGCGCCGCCAGCACGGTGGTCTGACGTGTTAACGATGCGGCGCTATCAACGCTGAACCCGGTTATACTGAGCGCTATCAACACTAGCAGCGCAGCGACCAGAGAGATCAGAAATATTTCATTTGTCCTGGTTCTAGCGATTATTGTTTATTTCAAAGTGATTATTGTGTACGGTACTTCAAAATGACAAAATGTTTTACACCAACTTGGCGCTATCATCGCTCGTATAACATGGTCCTTATACCTTATGCAAGCAGTTTTTTTTTATATTATTTTTATAATATAGCTTTAAAAACAGGTAACATTGTCAACACAAAACATAAAGACAGCTATAAAAACAAGTAATATTTAGAGTGCCTTAAAGATAATTTATACCAACCTAATTACAAATTTAAAACTTCACATTATCATTTAAAAATTCATTAACATTATAGTAAACTCTCCCTATAAAAAACTCTTTTACACATTTCTTTAAAAAACGAGCATTTTTAATTTCCTTAATGTGCAGAGGAAGCTTATTGAACGTTTTTTACCCATATTTTCCCTTGTTCTTTCATATATATTAAGGCGATGTATAGATATTTGGAAGTTTATTTTGTTCCTAGTCCCATAATGGCTGATTTCACACTTACCGACTCGACACCGACACGGCACCGACACGATATCGGAACGATTTTGTCGGTCATGAAAACTTATTTAAACTTTAGCTTTCACACTCACCGACATATCGGTGTAGTGTCGTTACAGGCGCCGACATGTCGGCGAGCTGCAGTCTCCCTTCTTTATCGGAACGATATCGTCTCAGTTTGTTTACTGGTTGCTATGGTAATCAATCAATAATAATTTGGCCTCGTTAAATATTTTTTTCTGTTAAATCTATATAATAAAAATGAATTGCTGTTTCTTTGAAATCGCATCAATTGAGAACTGCTGGACCAATTTGGCAATTTTTTGTTTTAAAATGTTCGTAATAGTCCGAACTAGGTTTTTATATAAAGAAAAATTTGAAAAGTTTCCCGAAAAAGTTTCAAATTTGTAAAAAACTAAACAGCCTCTTTTGTATGGACTCAAGACCACAGCGCTCAAAAACAGCTGTTCGTATAAAATGCTTAGTAACACATGTTTGTTTACATTCATTATTACCATAGCAACTTTAGCAAATTTATAATCAGTTTATTATTCTTCAAAACCAATAGCTTTTTAGATTAGATTGACAAATTAAAAGCAAACACAAACAAAAATCAATAAAACATGATTAGGCCTACTATATTATAATTAAATTTAAACATCGGTTGTTACATATTATTATAAATAAAACAACTGTTATGGATCAAAAACTGAACATAATTTTAGGTTAGGCCTACAATGAACCAAAACACTTTTATTTGCAACCAATTTCTCTAATTTATAATCGGGTTATTATTCTTCAAAAACCAAAACAGCTCTTTTAGGTTAGATTGCCAAACAACACAAACAAAAATCAACGAAAAATGCTTACTGTATTATAATTCAATTCAAACATCGGTTGTTACATATCTATTTACTTACATATATGCTGTTTAAAATATTGCTTATATAAATTGTTTATATAAATTGTTGACATAAACACCATTTTTGCAATTCAATAACTTAAGTCAAAAGAATGAAATTTGATAACTACCATTAAAATTAAATAAAGCAATAGCGAAGCATTGCCGGGTCCACTAGTAAATAATAAATATGTCTCATTTTAAATATGAAGTTGTGACATTAATTGAACTTGTGGAAAGTAAGCCATGTTTGTTTTTTTACTGAAGACATGAACAAACAATTTTTCACCGAATAAAGATATCGGAAAATAATGTTTATAGCCCATAAATTTTATCAGTATTTATGCAAGGTTAGGCCTAGAAAGTAATTTTAAGTCTAGGCCTAACCTAAAATCACTGTATGTATTTTGCCGTTAAGAGAGGTAAAATAAATTAAACAAACACACAATAATTTTAGGTTACACCTAGACAGTGAACCAACATTTTATGTTTATTGGATGTATTTACAATGAATGATTATTTATTTAACTGTGTTTACCATCTTAGCTTTGATGTTATAATTAATTCTACACCTTCATTATAATAACATTAAACGTATGGAAGCAGCAAATATTTGTATAAAAAACAATATAATAATAAACGGAAATGGAACGATTAAAATTATGTGTGTATGTTGCCTTTAAGGCTGGTAAAAGAATTGAAGAAAAGGAGTGATGAACTTCGTTTACTTTTTTTATTAGCTATGTAATTTGTTGGCAGACGGATTATGTTCCTTAAACTTTTTTTGAACATCCTTCTTTGTCTTATGTATTTTTTGGGTCAATCTACACGATAGCTTGTACAATTGGTCGTGTCGGTTTCGGCGTCGAGTCGGTGAATGTGAAAGACGTTTGCCGATATCGTGACGATATCGGTATTATTGCTGTATCGGGTCGATATCGTGTCGGTGCCGTCTCGCCAAGTGTGAAATCAGCCATTGATGAACATTTTATTCATTCAACAAAACATCATGGTTGGCTTTAATAAATAATAGGCATTTCAAAACATACAAAGATGGAAGTGTCAACAGTCTTCTATCCATAAAAATTGTTTTGCATGAACTAGTTTTATTCAAACCATACATGCAACGGACATACAAGAATAGTATAAGACAGATTTAAATCATTCATTCATTAAAACAAAGTTGTGTGTGCGTGCAATAACCCTACACTTCATCAACTAATCATTAATGTAAGAAACGTTATAAGATTTATGATGGCATGATTTATATTTTAAAACAATTTTAAAGCGTTTCCAGTTAAAAATTGTGTGTGAAATTTGTTTAACTAATGTATGCTATCGAATCTACACAGAAAGGAAATGCAAATTTAAATTATAATAGAAAACGTAGTGGAAAAGAGTCAGGTCAAATTCTCATTAAAATTGCAATTTACAAATTTTTGTGAACAGGAGGGAGGTGGGGCGTAGATGGTTTATTAAAGCCGAAGAACTCACACTATTTTGAGTAACAAAAATATCGTGCTATTTGGTGAATATTCGATTTTGTTACTAGTACTGTGTTTATTTTTTATGATGTTTAATTCTAACCATTTTAGAAATTATGTGAAGAAAAGAATAATACTAGAACTTATTGTAGAATGTAAGAATAGTCAAGATCAATAATGTTTTAAAGAGCTGATGATGTTTATACATAATAATATAATGATATTGTTATCAGTTTGGGTTTGGCACGTGATCACAATAAGCGCCGACTGCAGTATTATAATTGAAATTATTCCTGTGCCAACATCTAGTGGACCATACAAATTATTTCTTGCATCAATCACATAGAGAACGAGAATGAAAAAATACAATTTTGATCAATTTTATAAACAAACGTTTGAAATCTTTGCATTTCACTGCTAACAATCATATAAAATCAAGGTGGAAATTTGTGAAAGGTTGGACATAAAATAACCAGATTAAAAAATGTTATATTTTTCCACATTGAAAAGAGAAAATCATTTTGCAAAAATGGTTAATGTTGAATAAAACCAATAAAACTGGAGATGTGATGCATCTAAAAGACAAGGTATCCCTAAAGCTACATTTCTTGATAGATGTCTGTTTAAGAGCACCTGTAAAGACATAATTAATCAAGAAGATGTTCCTAGATCTGTTGTTCAAGTCAACAACAACTATGAACCTCCAAAACCCAGTGGCATAGCAAGCGGGTGGTAGGGATGGCTCCCGCCAGGAACAAGAGGGCGCCGTCGCGACGGTTTCACTTAGTCGTCAAGGTATAGGTATCACCTGATTTTTAAACTAAGAAAATTGAAAAAATTATTCAAAAACATAGATGGAGATAAAATAACAATTAAGATATATTGCTAAATCGGCTAGTCTTAAACTAGGCTACTACTTGAAAGTAAAAAGATTTCTAGCATTTCTACAAGCTCTTCAATGGGACAAGATCGTTTGACGATGATGAATCTTGTAATACTCTCGATTCAACATGAAGTAAGAAAATTGGACTTAGATGTGTGCTAATCAGTGGCGCACAGACGGGGGTGGACGAACGGGACCTGTCCCCCCTCCCAGAAGGTTTTTTTAGTAATGTGGATTGTATTTGAAACTAATCGATCGTTGAGTACGTACCGGTAGTCGATATTCAATTAAAAATTACATTATTTATGATTAATTTCGTGATGTGATGACGAAAAAATAATCGTCCTTTTTGAAATAAATATGATTCTTACCCTTCGCAATCATGATTTTCTTACAGTGGTGTTTGAGTCCCGGCGGACTGGTTCATGAGTTAACGGTATGCGAGCTCTGATTAGCACCGTGTTGATAACGCTGAAAACCGGGCGTTAATTCCCAAGTTATACGGAATGTTGAAAGCGCGACGTTGGTAACGTGGGTCCCGTGTTATACACAGCGTTTTTGAAGCTTTGTCAATGTTGCGTCCTTCACTTCCAAAATGGAAACCATTCAGTCATTCTGTCTAGGTATTATAAAATACACTTTGAGCTCGACGGGTGAGTAGGAATTTATATTTATATTTGAGTTATAATGAGTCAGTTGTAGCTCATGTATCACTGAGGATGACAACTTTGTTGAAACGCGTTTGATAACTAAACTTATGTGAGTGAGAATAGTGTTACTTTTATTTTTTAAATATTCTGTCTAGGTGTTTTACAAATAATAGAAACATATGAGGAATTGTGTATCAGGAGAGCTAGACGGTGGGGTACACAACCAGTACTTTCAAATAGTGTATCAAGTTCAGCTATACTTACACGAGCTGAGCTTAGTCGAACCGACCTGGTCCATCGCGGAAATCCGTAGCAGTGGATAAATCTAACAGACCCGCACCGTTCCGACATGTGTTCCGCATTCCACCTCACCACAACTACCGTGAATATCAAAATTATCATGGACGAACAGTGAAAGAGATCGAACGTTCTTTCTGGTTTTGACCTGTGGCTATATCTATACCCAACCTGCATGGAGCGAAGCCGAATCGACCCGATCTGGTAGAGATCGACGTTCTTTCTGGTTTTCACCTGTGGCTATATCTATACTCAACCCGCATGGAGCGGGGCCGAATCGACCCGATACGGTATGCTGTCAGAGCATGGAAAAAATCAACTCCGTCCGTGTCGACTCGGCTCGCTCATGTGCATTTTGAAGTTCACAATAATCACTTTGAAATAAAAAATAACTACTTTATAGTAGTTATTCTACTGCGGCCTCTCTGGTAGCTGCGCTCCAAGTAACTTTGTTCGGCGTTGATAGTGCCCGCGGCAATCCGCGTTGGCAACGCTTAACGTCGGGTAACTTAAATTCGCTAGCGCTGATAGCGTTCGTATAACATGGCCCACAGTAGTTCCATTTACCCAATTAACTGATGTTAACGCGATGTTGAAAACGCAGCACTATCAGCGCTCGTATAACGTGGCCCTAAAAGGCAGCGCGCTGGGGTGCTGGCTAGATCATCACTCAAGGTCAGTGCGGGGTGATCTTGCGGAAAGAATGTTAAAATTGCACTGTTGTCTGACTAAAGCCCATCACCATTCAATTTAAAAAATATATAATGTTTCAGGCTTTGTGATAGGTTAAAGAACTTTCATCTCTTTACAATTTGTTGAATATATATATATATATATATATATATATTCTGACCTGAGCTTAGTCCCCCCCCAAAGCCAAATACTCGGTGCGCCACTGGTGCTAATCAATGATTTGGCATCAGTTAAAGCCAGAAAAGTAACACTTAAGTGAATATTTGTCTTATGTTTTGGCAAGATGTGAAAGTTTTTTTCCTGTTAACTACAAGTTTCGGCAGATGCTCTGCAATGTATAACATTTTACATTTAATGTGTTTTCTATTTATTTAATTTATGTGTAATTCTATTTACACATTCTATTTAAATTTATGCAAATCAATTTCATTGTTGTTAAGTCGTATTGATTAAATGTATATGAGCTTATTTTGTGGAAAAAATCTGATTTGATTTGAGTAAACATTTCTTTTTTTTTAATAAACCAAATCTGCAAACGATTCTCAAATAAAAATATACGTGCCAAGAACCTAACTTAAGAATTTCACACTTATACTTGTAATGTTTTAACACAGTAACAATTATTTCCAATTAATCCATTTATTTGACAATAAAAATCCGTTTGACTACATTTACATTTTTTTTTAAGTTAGTGGACCCTCCCCCTTCTTTTTATCAAAGAGGGTGCGCCACTTTCAAGTCTGGCCAGTCACCTTAGCGCCAAAACCCCTTTATAATTTTTAGATCTTTGGTTAAAGAGACTTTCACTCTTGGGGATCTTTATAAATATAATCAATTAGGAATAAACCGGGTGAATTTGAGATATTTCTCAATATGGACTGAGCCATGTTTATGGTAAATGAGCATTGAATAGGATGTGGAAGCAGTATAGGAATGTTATATGCATGTAGGCTATAACATAGCTACTAGTTGTTGCCGATCTATGGTGGTTTAGCGATACAAAAAAGGTTTAGTTTTCCAAAGTACTTATTGATTTTCCTTTACTGAATACAATTTTGATAACTGTCTATCGGCCTAGTTATAATATTGATAGTTTCCTGCTCAAAAATGTTAGCAAATCTTATTTAAGTCCTGTAAACTTTGTATTTTTGGTTATCTCAGAAATACGGATCAAAAGTAATGTCTTTTCTCAACATGCTAAGATCGCTAATGCATAAACAAGAAGCCTACCAGATGTGATGTATGTATTGACAACATTATTGCTAACGTGTAGTGAAAAGAGGTCTTTTATTTGATGCCATCCAGCCACATTTGTCTGATCATTCAAGATTGATGATGAAGCTGCATATTGCCAATTTTGTTAAAGACTTTCTTTTTGGATACACCAATAGTTAATTTTGATGATTCCTGTCCAAAACGGATGAAAAGAATTATTGTTCAGCCACATTATAGGAAGAGTACTCATGTTTTAAACTGGTATACATCATACTTGGAAAATTTAAAATCATTGCTTGTGACTATGAAAAATCAAATACTAATTGTAATTATAAAAACAAAATTATTATATTTACCTTCGTATTTCCGTCGTGTGACTTCCTTTATATATTATGGCAACGCGTTTCGGAATCTATGTTCCATCGTCTGGCTTCTCTGAAGATCAGGTCGTCATATATTACATTAAAACCATTTCACAAACACAAACACACATGTCATTTAACAAAAACATATATTGATGCGGGGAATCGGCTCGCACCGTTAAAAGGTTGACCAACTACTGAACTGTTGATTCAAGTAATCTTATTGTCAACGCTTATCGCAGTATCGTAAAGCCTATTGGATTTGAAGTTCAGCTGGTCATTTAATAGATCATCTTTTAATTTAAATGCCTTGTATATTTCGTATTCCTCAGCGGCGTCCATGTATGTGCCTTTATTGCATACAATTAAAGGTTTAAAATTTTTATCAAAACTCGAATACGTGTTGTCATTGTCCTTTATGTGACGGACAAAATTTGATTTTATGTGGAGTGTCCTTTTTGGCAGGTGTTCCTTGTATCGCTGTATGTTTTTGTTAAATGACATGTGTGTTTGTGATGTGTTTTTAATGTAATATATGACGACCTGATCTTCAGAGAAGCTAGACGATGGAACATAGATTCCGAAACGCGTTGCCATAATATATAAAAGAAGTCACACGACGGAAATACGAAGGTAAATATAATAATTTTTACTTTAAGTAGTGACTTGGATACTGATACACAATGTTATAAAAACAGTTTAGGACTATGTGCAGGGCACAAATTAGATTAGGTAAATGCCAGACCAATGAAAATTACAGCATATGAGCTGATAATAAATGTAAGACTGCTTGGAAAGTTAGTAAACATGGAAACAGGGCGCATATAAAAGCGGAAACTTGGTATAACAGTCCCTGCTGATGAATTTAAGATTTAAAAAAAAATGTATGTAATTCTACTGTTTATAGCGATGATGATAAAATTATCCTAGGAAAAATAAGAGGAATGTTGAAGCCAATTAAGGGTAGGGTTGTAAATAGTTCTTTTTTCCAATGGAAGAAAATAACAACAAATCATGTAAATAGATTTGTAATAAGGTTAAGTAACCAAATCAAGATATTTGTGGTAACCTAGATGTTTCGTGAAGGGACTTATTCAAGATGTCTAAGAACTACTTTGAGTATTTACAAAAAAGGAGATAGGTCTTATCCTAACACCTATAGACCAATTTCACAGGTGTCTAAAATTATTGAAGGTATTACGAAACAACTTGAAAGTAACTTTGAATTAACAACATTTCGTCTCCCTCACAATTTGGTTTCAACACCTAGCAAAGCTTGTTAATACTAGATGGTTTCGAAGAAAAAAATAAGATATACTCTTGCTCTTAAGTAAAGCTTTTCACAAAATATCTCATGAAATTTTTATTGAAAAAATTCAGTACAGTACCACGGCATGAAAGATGTGGAATTTTATTTGTTTCAATCATACTTGTACAAAAGGTCAAAGGTATCAAACTGTATGGTGGATAATCATAGCTCGGATCTACGGCTGGAGTACTGCAAGGTTCTGTTCTTGTTTATTATATATATCAATGATTTGTCTAATTTCTTGTCTGCTAAATGTGTGCTTTACTTAATGTGAGTGTAAAACCCAAATCAGCCATAAGTATATTGGTGTTGTATTTTAATAGGCTCCCTAAAAACACTAGCTTGGTCTCTATGGCACATCTTACAGAAAAATTGTTGAAAGGCAAGTCTTTCTATCAGTGGCGCACCAAGGATTTGGCTGGGGGGGGGGACTAAGCTCAGGTCAGAATATATATATTTATATATATATTCAACAAATCCTAAACGGATGAAAGTTCTTTAACCTATCACAAATTCTGAAACATTATATTTTTTTAAGTGAATGGTAATGGGCATGAGTCAGACAATAATGCAATATAAACATTATTTCCGCAAATCAACCCACAGTGACCTTGAGTGACGGTCTAGCCAGCACCCCAGCGAACTGCCTTTTAGGGCCACGTTATACGAGCGCTGATAGCTCCGCGTTTTCAACGTCGCGTTAACGTCAGTTAGTTGGGTAAATGGAACTACTGTGAACCATGTTATCAACGCTAGCGAATTTAAGTAACCGGGCGTTGAGCGTTGCCAACGCGGATTGACGCTGGCGCTATCAACGCCGAACAAAGTTAAATGGAGTTACAGAGAGTTATATGGTTAAGTTACTAGAGAGGCTACAGTAGAATAACTACTAGAAAGTAGTTATTTTTTATTTCAAAATAATTATTGTGTACTTCAAAATGTACACGAGCCAGCCGAGTCGATTTTTTCCACGCTCTGACAGGATACCGGAACGGGTCGATTCGGCTCCACGCGGGTTGGGTATAGATATAGCCACAGGTCAAAACCAGAAAAAACATTCGATCTCTTCCACTGTTCCTCCATGATAATTTTGCAATTCATGGTAGTTGTGGTGAGGTGGAATGTCGGAACAGTGCGGATCTGTTAGATTTATCCCACTGCTACGGATTTCCGCGACGGACCGGGTAGGCTCGACCAAGCTCAGCTCGTGTAAGTATAGCTGAAGCTTGATACACGATTTGAAAGCACTGGGTGTGTACCCCACCGACTAGCTCTCCTGATATGTGTTTCTATTATTTTTAAAACACCTAGACAGAATGACTGAATGGTTTCCTTTTTGGAAGTGAAGGACGCAACATTGGCAAAGCTTCAAAAACGCTGTGTATAACACGGGTCCCACGTTACCAACGTCGCGCTTTCAACATCCCGTATAACTTGGGAATTAACGCCCGGTTTTCAGCATTATCAACGCGGCACTAATCAGCAGCGCTCGCATACCGTCAACTCACGAACCAGACCGCCGAGACTCAAACATCACTGTAAGAAAATCATGATTGCGTAGGGTAAGAATCATATTTATTTAAAAGAAAAAGAACGATTATTTTATCCTGATCACATCACGAAATTAATCATAAATAATGTAATTTTTAATTGAATATCGACTACGTATTTAACGATCGATTAGTTTAAAATACAATCCACATTACTAAAAAGACCTTCTGGCGGGGGACAAGTCCCGTTCGTCCATCACTGCTTTCTATACTATAGTGTACAGCATTTCAGGGATGCAGGACTTGGTTTTTTAGTCACTGCTGTGGGTTATGTTGGCCACTGTGTGAAGTTCTTGTTATATTTGTAATTTTTACAACTATTTCAGTTGCAGCTGTTATTGTTTAACATCAGTAGGTACTGTAAAATATTTCTATTTATTGTAGTAAAATGATTTATGTATTCTATTTTTATATTAATTATTTTTACTTGACTAGTCCAACACAAATGTAATAAACGGTACCAGGAACTGGCACATAGTTTCTCACAAACATATTTAAATTATTAACCCTATAACTGTCCATGTTAATGTTTTGCAACGCCAAGTCATTTCGGTGCGTGTGCAAGCATATTTTCAAAAATTCGCTAAATATAGTAATTGTATACCAATCCAAAAGTGTTCTGTACCTTTTTTGTAGAGAAAGGTTGAAAGAATTCCTATATGCAATTAAAAAATGTATTGATGTAAAATTGTAAAAGTTATTAGCTCAAAAAACAAAAAATGTTCAGTAATGAAAGGAAAATGTTCAACTTTAGGCCTACATAACAAGTAGTAAAAAGTTTTTGGTAAGCGTAAAAAAGTTTCATAATTTAGTTCTATATAGAACTGTATAAACACATTTATCAATTTCAAATGTCTTATTTTGAAAACACCAGTTTTTATGTTCCATCTACAAGACTGCTAACAAAAGTAGGCCTAGTTTCAAACGTAATTTAGGAATATTTGCTTTACCCAAAAATGAAATATTATTATAACAAAGTGTAGAGAATAAATCAAAGAATTGAAAATTCGTATACTTGTAAATTATCTTTTCCTAAAAGTTTTTGACTTAGAATTATTTGAATAACAAAAGTGAGAAAAATGTAGAAAACACTCATCCGTTCAAGCTGTACAGGATGCGCGCGCAAACTCCTATGTCTACCCATGTTATAAAAAGCCGTTAGGGTTCAATTTCAAACCTTAGATGAGACCGTATTAGCAGTCACTTTCCCACGGTCCTACACAACAAACTGTTCAGATATAGCATATTTGGTTTACAGGGAAAGTTAGCTTGAAGCATTATGTTTACAAAGATACCAAAATATCTCTAAAAAACGATTGAGGTCACACAGCTAACACGTGTAATAAATAACGCTGTTTATTGGTTGGAAAACTGACCAATTGCAAGGGTCTACAAAACGCCCCACAACTTTAGAAATATTTGTCCGATTTTTGATTGGATGGCAGTATTAGATAGGGGAAATTGTGAAGAATCCAACGATATCTAGGTTTACTTAAGAAGAAGTACTGGGCGGGCTTTAGAGAGAGAAGAAAGATGCGTTACTTCGTCGTGTTTTATGACGAAATCCGGTGAATTGACGGGCGCCGAGTTTGTTGAAGAAAACTAATAAACTGCAACGATGATTACGTATGTAAATATACGTTTTAGAAAAAACTTGTTAATACAAAAATTAAAGTTTAGATCATTACCTTTCCAACGGTTTTTGATTTATTGCGATTGGATAATTTTTAGTGGGTGAAATATTCGTTACAAGTTGAGTTGTCAAAATTGATCGTTATCACGTGCCACGCCCACTCAAATTGAGTAGTCTGACAGTTGCAGGGTTAAACAGATTCACTGTGACTTCATAATTGTATTAAAGTAGGAGAGGGGATACATTAAAGTAGAAGAGTAACTAATAAATATTACTATTATTATCTAGAGAGAAAACTATTCCATTGATTTCGAACAAATTTGCACCAAACACGTCAATTAGGCCTGTATAGATGCATGAAAAAAAGGTTTTGAAATAATTTGAAAAACAACCTCCTTTATGGCCAAAAATCAGTTAGGCCTATTATTATTATTAGCTAAACAAGAATTTTTAGAAAGATGCGGTTTTTTGCATATGGTAGGGTACATTACAGGTTACAAATAAGCCAAATTTTATCAAAATCGTTAGAGCCGTTTTTTATAAAAAATGAATAACTGATTTTTTGGGGATTTTTGTGCCAAAAAGGGGGTTGTTTTTCAAAACAGTTCTTTGTGCATCTATACAGGCCTACTTGACGTGTCTGGTGCAAATTTGTTCGAAATCGACCGAATAGTTTTCGCTCTAGCTTTGTATACATACAGACAGATATTTTGTAAAAACCACATTTTTGGACTCAGGGGGTCCCAAAGCGGATATTTCCACAAAAATCTCAACATTGATTTTTTTTTGCGATCACTATACTTTCTTTATACTATAGTATAGTGAGAAAGTAAAATCAGCTTTTGAAATACCGTTCATGCAATATTGATTCACTCTTTGTACACAACGAAGATATTTCAATGATACAACTAAAATATTATTTTAAATTAACAAATGTGGCAACTTCAAATGTAATTTCATTTTGTTGGACAGGTAGTTCCACACACCTACATGTTTGCATTCCTTTAAGTCAGTTTCAAAATATAAAAGGAATGCAATCAGTAAGAGTGGGTGCAAATATTCTCAGTTGGCCAAATGAAAGTACATTTGAACTCTAGTCTACTATGTTGCATTTAGTCATATTTATTTCAAACCTACACTTTTTTATATGCTTAGCTAACCCCTCCGTATCAGTTCATGAACTCCATTGTCAGACATTTAGTTTAGGTTAGAAGTGTATTATACAAAATATTTTTTGAACAAATGTTGATTGTAAGTGGGTAAATTAAAAAAAAAAATGAAGATATGGTATACAGGGGGATAAAAGGGAAAGGAGTAGGGAGGCCAAGGGTCATCCATCATACATACTGTATTGTTTAGTTGCTTTATTTAAGGGACAGTACCAGGAGACCGAGCTAAAGCTCGATTATAAGCAGGGCTATGATTTCAATAACTATTATTGCAAATTTCCGTGAACATCGTTTAGGTTAGGCCTATAACATTAAACAACTAAATAAAGGGTATGTTTATTTAGCAGAAGTATTCGTTGCCATGGTAACTATAAATAGATACAACATTAGGCTTACCTCTAATAAAATACAGTTTAAAAGAAAACAGATGATTATTGTAATGGCATTGAAAACATTTGCATCAGCTGTGCTTCGTTTAAAAGAAAACAGATGATTATTATAATGACATTGAAAACATTTGCATCAGCTGTGCTTTGTATTGTTTAAAATGGACAAATTTCACTTTTTAATTTAATAAAAAGACGTAGAAAACGAATTTTCCCAGACTGGTGACCATTTTCAATCGATTTCTCGTGGCCAAAAGCCCCATATAAAATCAAAAATCCTTAGAAGGAGATTTAAGGTCCATTTAGCAGACAGACAATTATCTCTCGCTTTAGAAGATAAGATAATACAGTAGGGGGTTATCCACATGGACCTTTAATCTTATAGGCAAAGGTTTTATACAGTTCATAGAGACATTTGCTTTACAATTTAATCTATTCTACACTTTATTTAACATTTCAAAAAGTTATTACTCAGTCACCAGTATTTTTACTTTATTCCACTCATGTGGGAACTCTTTCTTAGCAACATAAAAAGAACATTACTACCAAATTTAGAACTACAAAGTAATGTTTTAATACACTTCTTTTTGTCTGGATAGAATAGTTCCTGCATTGACTATCTGTTTAGAAGTTGTTTGTGATTTTCTGCTAAGTATCATTGTCATTTACATAATTTTGTTCTGTATTAAATTTATTAATGTTTGGATTTGTTTTAAATATTTTATTGGTGTATATTTAAAAAGTAAAGAAGGATATGACAGCCACTTTATAAATATTATGTTTTTTAACTTTTGGGACCATCTGACGATATTTCGTCAATTTTAAAATACACGGAAAAGACCAACCGATGAAAAATTTAATTTCACTATAACTAAATAAACAAAAGTAATGAAATAATTATTTTTGAAGACTAATAATTGTCATTTATAATAAATATAGTAATAATTATTAAAACTTAATGTAAATTAATTAATGTTAATAATAAATTAACAAACTGTATTAATGTTCTGAGTCGATCAGCTGTCTAGGCCTAAGAATGTTTTGTTTCAGTACCTACTTATCTTTATGAAATTTTCAGGATTAATAGGAAACACAATAAAAATAAAGTTTCCCACAGTAAAGTTTGTTTGTTTTGAAAATTTGAATATTTAACAAGCAATTTATATTTCCCCCCCAAAACACCTGTTGCAAGTAACTTAGGAATGTTGTCATGACTACAAGTAAAGCCAATGCACACAGGACAGATTTTGAACTACATGGAAAATTCATCACATCAAACTAAGATTTGTGTTTACACATATGACGGGAAAACGACCGTTAATACACTTTTCAGTTAATTGGTTGCATTTTTAGTATTGTTTCAAATGGATATTGAACAAATTCTTACTTTGAGGTTATGCCATCACTGAAGAAAACAAATCTGCTTACCTAGGTTCATTCAATTAGGTAAAGAAGGTAGAAGTTGTTTATACCTTATTGGAAAAACTGTGAGAGGATGATGCAAAATTTCATCTATCTTCACTATGAATTTTTACATGTGTAACTAATCTTAGAAGATTGACTTAATGTGCAACCAGCTGATGTTCACAACAATCAATTTCATGACTACCTACCAAAGTTTAAATCCATCACGATTGTTCTACTATCCGGGTTCACTTCACTTCTTAAATTAATTAAGACAAATTACCATTTCAGTGCTCCAATATTTGCAGTCAGTGCTTTTGAACATTGAAAAGGCAAAATTAGGTAGTCTTAATACATTTTTGGTTAGATTACTCAAAAGTAATTATAAAAGCACAGGAAGGGAATATACAAGGTGAAGTATTGATATAAAATTTTTCTGTTAATCTTGTAACTTTATTTATACATAAATTTTGTTCCTTCTTTGTATTATAATAATATGTAAATACTACATCGAATACATAATTTCCTATAAAGATAGGCCTACATGTTACTTAGCTAGATTCATAGGACAGTTTGACAGAAGAAGGTAACCAACCGACACATTATTATATTTAATAATTTCACAATCGCGACATTTAAACATACAGTATATTGAATTAAACCTAAAAATATTAAAATTTAACTAAACAGCCTTAGTACAGCTTCGATGATGTGCACCTGCAGTGCAGCCAACCTGGAAAATAGAATCAATCGCAAACAATATCAAGATCACAAAACGTGAATGAAATACCAATACCGGACGAGAAAATGAGAAAACGGATCAGAAATGTTAGAGGAATGAAAGGAGAAATATTTGAGAGGTTTTTGATGAACAATAAATAATATCGTTCAAGACAAATCAAAAGAATAGACACGGAAAGTTTGAGGCACTTAATAGGTTTTTGATGAAAACATAATATTGGGAACAGAAAGGCTGGAGTATTCAAACTAGAGGAATAAAAGTAGATGGACATAATCATGAGAACAATAACACCAATAATTTACGTTGAAAGCAAGCTTGGTCGAGAGTGAATTTTATGTTCTAGTTATCACAACCATTCTTACCGAATATTGAAATTTTTTCCAATTATTAACAAAATTAGCGCAACTACATTGGAATTATAGCATGACTTCTGCAAACATTTTTTAAAGTCAGAAATTGTGATTTAATTTAGATATTTTATCAAATAGGAAACTATATTTATTTAATATTTTAACAATGTTAATAATATCCAAGTTACTGTGACACAAATTAAGATTTAATTCTGATATTTCCTAAGCATGATCGAATTCGATTACCACATACATTTCTTTAAACGCCAGAAATTAATACTTAATTCTGATTGAATTCAAGTTACAGCAACATGTGAGTATCTAAAAGATGCAAATTTCTCGAAATAAGAATTAATAAATTCAAATTACAGCAACTGCAATGAGCGTTCCTAAAAACGAAGATTGTAATTTAAATATTTTATAAATTAGGTGTAATAATTTGAGTTACCGCAGTGCCACGATTATTCTTGCAGACAGAAATTTAGATATTTCTCAAAATAAGTACGATCAATTATTTACAATATCGGGAAAACTTTTAAAAAATGTGGTAATTAATTCATTTTGATATTTTAACGAATACCACAATCTAATTCAAGTCATTGCAACTACAAGGAACTCTTTTTAAGAAAATTGGTTTTAATACTGTTGTTTTAAAAGAATAATCATGATTTGAAAAACTTCAAAGTTCAGGTTTGAAAATTCTGCTTGGTAAAAAAATTTTGTCGCTCCCTAATTATCAATTAAAATCTAAATTACTGGCTGTTAATTTTCAAGAATAATTTGTGCGCCTGTTCCTGGACACTAGGAAGTAGAATTCTTGAGTTTTCCCAAATTTAAAACTGATGGCACAGGGGTAAAATAAATAAAAAACTAAGTTGTTTGAGATGTTTTTGATAAATAATAAATAATATAGAGTCCAGACAGATTAGAGTATAAAACAAAAGGAATCAAGAAATGGGTGAGAAATACTTGAGGACCAATAAATAGAAATGGATGTCAAGGTGGGTGACACAAGGCAACATATATAGAAACACAGAATTGTCAACACAAATGTAACTTCGGCTCAAGACTTAGTAACCACTCAGCTTATATTTAATTTAAGAATATTACTTGCAAATGTTTCAAATTTCACAAAATTGAAACAAATCATGCACATACAGGTTGAAGCATCAAGTGATTAAACAACTTCGTGGCTAATTTCCAATTCCAAATATGATAAACTTAGTTTTCAAAAGACAATTAGAACAATATTTTGTAGGCATCATTTTACAGCCTTCACATTGCACGACAATACATTTAAAAGTTTTCTTTTACTATCCACACAAACACATTATATTTTAAGAATCTAAACTTCTTTTAAAATTATGAACTAATAGAATGTGCCCCCGAAAGTAAGTTGCCAAACTTAGGAAATGATTTTGAGAATCAGGATAAAGAAACAATGAAGTATAATTTGGCCGGTAATTGCTTAGTTTTACAGATATCTGCCATTTTGTTTTTTTTACAAAATAAGTTAACTCTAGAATAACTTAACCGCACAGTACTTGAAAATAATATCATATTTAATTTAAGGTAGAAATAACCAATTTAATCCAGTGACCCGGTCCAAAATAGCGTCTATTTTGAAACTTTACCATTTTTGAGATATTTTGATATAAATATTTTATTTTTTAATTTGATTGACAGAATCATGTGCCAAAGTTTGGCAGCTTACTTACAAGACCCTGTGTTTGACATGTCGAGGAAGCCAACACAGGGGACAACATTACACAAGAATAAAGGTGGACA
>JAGFPH010003978.1:105166-132735 GCA_018207615.1 Philaenus spumarius | reverse complement strand
TAGCAGATGAGCACCGATCGTGGTCTCCAAAACACGTTTGGGGTGCCCTCAAAAATGTTATATGTATAGTGTACAATCGCAGTCTTCTTCACAGTTTGCATTACCAGTAAAGCACAGCCGTAAGAGTTGACGTAATTTAGCGCTTTGTGATGGTTCTATTTTGAAAGAGAGTTTTGTTTTGAAGACATTTAATTTACAAGTAGAACTGTATCGTTAGTATTATCTTGATTTGTTTATATAACACGATGATTTGATTTACCGACAAAGTTAGGCCAATTAAGCATCAAACATTTTATGCTTTGATGATTGACAAAGTAAACAAGACGAGAAACATACCTTAGCCTAGAACTGCTATGATTAATAAATGTTTCCTGTAACAGCGTTCAAGTAACTTGATGAATAGAAGTACAGTATTTATACACGTTTATTTAATTAATTGTTTGTTTATGCTAAAGTAAATTAAATTTGTAGCTTGGATAAATTACTCGGAAATAGTAATTATAAAGTTTGAAAGCATGATTTATAAGGTCATGAATTTTATTTTGTTAAATTGATATCACATTTTTATATACATTTATGAGTGTCCAGCATTTATTTTCGAATTGCCATAGGACAAATAAGCAATTCAGTGACCCTTATGGTAAGACCTGATGTCGGGAGTAGTAAATAAGCACTGATCATGGATAGTGTCATTATAAAGTGTGTATATATATATGGGTGTATGTGAGGGAAAGGGTCTGTGTGTTCATACACGGCAGAAGTTTAGGTTCAAAATTTGGTTAATATTTGGTTCTCACGTTGGTTGTCTAAGTAGCTCGGGTGAATTCATTAGCCAAAATATCCATCAATCGGCAGTACTTTTTTGGCGGGAAGAAATTTTTAGATTTTTCGTAAAATAAATAAATTAGATTTTTTTTATCGGAAAACAATAAATGTAAGATATTATTCTGTACATTTTGCTTTTTACACGAACTTATAGCTCTGTTCGCCCAATATTTAACATAACGTAAAATTACCATAAAAGTAACCGGTTCAAATCCGGCGATGGAATCTTCTGATCCGAGACCCAACGGCCGAGTTTGAACGCTGCGAGCAAAGCGAAGCAGTTCGTGAGCAGTTTTTACCGCAAAGATAGTTTTTACGCTGCGAGTGAGACCAAGTAGCGCGTGAGTCGGAGCTAGAGGGTTAGGTACAAACAAATTCTACTAATTATTTTTCTATTCAGTACCTTTGTGAGTAGACCTATTTCCTAAATTGTTGATTGAAACACTAAAACATATAAATTTAATTTTGTAAATTCGGTAAACTTACTTCAGCTGTGCAGCTGCGTGTTCAATTGGTTTTAATTTTGCATTGTGTTTTCATCAATTCATATTAAGTTTTAGAGTCGGTTTCTTACTAAAATCTTGTGTACAGTACGAATACATTAAAGAACTGTGTTAAACTGCAGATTATAATCATAATCATATTTAAAAGAAAAAAGTTTTAATAGATAAATTTATAAATTGAACGTTAGTTAAAACAATTTAAATGTTTTTTTTTTTTTATTTCCGAGGTATCAAAATAGTGTGTGACTAGTTTACTTTACAATAAGATAAACCTCGTACTACATTTTGTAGTTTTATCATTGGAAAAAGGGTTAAGTAGCAGAGAGAACTCAGTCCCTGGGTATCAAGTCAATAGCTATCAGCATAGTAAAGTATGACTACACTGTTCTAGTTTTATGCCATTATTTCCCTAACAATTCTCTCTTTGCATAAAGGTTTAGGAGGTTGGAGACATTATTATTACTGACAGAAAGACGGCGGATTATTCATAGAAAGTTCAGGATAAGGAAACTGATACTACAAAAACATATTTTTAGAAAATAGAAATCAGATGGGTTAGAGAAACGTAAAGACACTTTTTATATTATAAATGATACAAGTTATATCTAAAGGATAAAATGTTTAAAAATAAAAAAATAAAAAAATATCATTTTAAGAAATATAGGTTATTTGATTTTCAGTTATATATTACTTTTGTTGGCCCATCTCGTGATTGCTAGTCGTAGTTTTGTATCTCATGTTTCGGAGCCATAACTTGCTTTCATTTACCCTACAAGTCAGTGTGTGCACCTAATCCCAGAAACACTTTGTGTATGTATTTTAATTTAAGACATTCTCCAGCGTAATTACAATCTGATGATGGAGTTACAGCTCCGAAACATGTCCTCCCCTATACCTACCTAGAAGCAACGAGATGGACCAACAAATGTAATATATGACTACATATAAGTAATAGTGACTTAACACAAAAATGCAAATAAATATATTGTAATAATGGGTAATTGATTACATTATTTTAACCATCGAGCACTCTAAAATATATACTTTTTGGATTACCGGTTTCAGTGGTTCATGTTTTTTAATGTTATATGTTAATTGTGTGTAGTTTGTTACGACGTGTTCCTCAACAGTGGAATGAATACTTTTTGAGGTCGATCTGATGATGGTGGCCACTGCAACCGGTAATCCAAAAAGGATATATTTTAGAATGCTCAACGGTTGAAATAAGGTAATTAATTACCCAATATTATAATAATTGCATTCTTGGAAGATAATAATCATAATGTTTAAATATATTGATGAATTTTCTATTAAAAAAACTACTATTTTTAATTTTGTTTGTGTTCAGACTTTTTTAAATGTCATATATTTAATTAGATATCACTCAACCTTATTGTCCTTCCTGCACTACAAAGTCTTCTGCTTGATCCGTGTATATTGGTCATCATTTTAGAACGAAATCAATGTACAATGTATGTACAGAGTCTTAATAAAGTCCTTTTAACACCCCACATTATATCGGTTACTGAACATAAGTTATACAAATATTTGTACATTATATAATCTTGTGTTGCATAACAGGAAATTCTTTTGACAAAACTGAATATCTATGATTTTGGGGGGCCTAAATGGGTAGAGGGTTAACAATTTCAAATGTATATTTAGGTCATGTAATTCGCCATTGAAACGAGAAACAAAATGGCGGAAACTAGAGCTTAGTATCTTAATGCGTTTGAAAGATTGGATTATAATTTAATTTTTTGAATAAATATTTTGCTTGTGTGAAATTTCTTAAAGCTATTCCGTAAAAAAAATCATTCTAACCTTGTCTTGATTTGTAAAAAGACAAAACTGAGTGCTATCACAACAAATATCAGGAAAAAATAAAGGAGGTATTGCTATACTATCTGTACATGAAAGTGGTGTTTAACAGTTACGCATACAGTTGAGAAAGTCTGGACCAAAAGTCAAGGGTTGTATTCCCGATTCCATTTACATTTTCCTCAAAGTTCTTCATGTACACATAGTAACTCAGATAAATTAGTGGTACCGTGCTAGATATATTTACAGTTTCTATTTTTTAAATTACGTGTTACATTTAACCTCAACCTACAACTTACTGACTCCTAATATTAACAAATTAATAACCTGCTTTGAGGTTATGATAATCATTTTCCAGATATTTTATTGTTCATAACTTTGAAACAAAGAAAGATTCTAAGCTATGGTTTGTTTCATTGTGTTTCTCTGTTATTAAGCTTTTAAATTTTGTATTACATGACCTAACTTTAAATTTGAAATTGTCAACCCCCTTACCCCCTCAAGCCCCTCAAAATCATAGAGGTTCATACATGTCAAAACATTTGTTCTGTTAAGCAACACAAGAAATATACAAAGTTGTATTAACATATTTTCAATATCAATAATAATAAATGGCGTTAAATCCCTTTAACCCCATTTATTATTATTGATATTGAAAATAAGTTATTAAAACTTTAAGAACACTCCGCATACATTTATCATTTGTACTTTGTTGTTGCATATGTGACAACTGAAATGTCTACTGCAGCAATGCTATTTGTGTACCGAATGAGACTAATAAATCAATTCAAAATCAACATTACAGTTCCACGTTCGTAGTAATCAATCCAATATCCTCCTTGCAATATTAATATGGCAATATGTTTAAATAAATTAATCTATAATGTATTTACTATTAATTTAAATAGTACATAGATTCACTTATGTATAACATTTAAAACTTTAGCCAACTCACGCTGGGAAATAAATTGTATATTTTTAATTATACGTCCAAGTACAAAAACTCCAGTAATTTAGTGCCTCCACTTGACACTGTACCTTCCTTGTCGGCAATTAGTGTTGACTGTATTAATTATGCTAATTTGCTCTTCTTCCTCTTCCCTTCAGACTGATGTAATCAAAGAGTTTGTGACTCCTTTCAATTCATTACTGTTTGTTAATGAATCTAAACAAAAATATTAATTATTAAAGTTGTGTGATTTTTTGTTTGTTTTTGTATTTTTTTTTACATTTTTACTTTATGGGTAATAAATAAACAGTAATGAAATACAATTAATTATATGGGTCCCTAATTACTGATTACCTTTACAAATATTATTTTCGATAGCGACTGCATTCACCTGTTAGAGTACTTGTATCATAATTGCACAAAAGGCATGCAACTAAAGATATACAATTAATTTTACACTCAATATTTTAAATTTACAACTATCTCCACTATTACTATTATTTACATGGCAATATTTAAGGTAGATAGCAACGATAACTGGTACTTTTTTATATTTATAAATGTTTAGCAATAGTTTTTATAAACTTACTGCTTTTACGATTTATGATTTTTTTTAGTAAAGGCAAATATACTTGGCCGACATCGATGACTTCCCCAGGTCATACAAACATATATCAACACATACACTCTTAAGAGCATTCACAAAGTGATTTAAACTCAATGTCAACTATAATACACATAACTTTATTCTACTTCGAACTTGATGTTCTAAACTAGATACTGTAGTTCCTAACAAAGGATTTATAAAATACTAGCTTCGCTTGCAGATGTGGTTATATAAGTGAAAGGACTATCAGGTAAATATTGTGCCTTACCATTACACGGAATAAAGAAAAATTATTTTAGATCCGAGTTCCATGGCAAAAAAAAATGCACAATAAGTTTGCCCAAAACGATCTGCGTATCTCTTTTAGGGCTAAGTAAATTATTAGCTACGACCAATAAGCGAAAATCCCGTATTCCGCTCGTTGGTTACTCACGTTACTCATAACTCCTGTACGAACATAAAAATTACAAATAAGGGTTTGAGGTGTATTCCACATCTATGAGAAGGTTTACATTATGGCATACTGTTTCGATATATATTTAACGTTTAAACTGCCATTACAGTAAGTTAAATCGCAGAAGATCTTGTCAAAGTGTTAATGTTTTGATAAAAAAAACTGTTTTTTTTTTTTAATTATGGTCAAGTGCTACGTCCGCATGCAAAACCCATAATTTCTGTTATTTTTTTATTTTTAAAGATGAAATTTTAATATTTCAAGGATACAAAGTACTGTAGATTATTATCTGACCTGCCCTCTACATCAGAATTAAACTTTCGTTAAAATCAGTTCTGCCATTCCAGAGATTAGACCGGACAAACAAACAGACAGAAAATTACATTTTAAAATGGATGTTTAGGTTTTGGTAAAGTGTAAATTCATATGAGCTTAGAAAATTTAGTTATTTCGAAATCATAGACAGACACTTCAATTTTATTTATATGTATTATAGATGTTACTAATAAATACGTTTTTATCCTAACAAATTTATTAAATTTTATCAAAAAGATATTTTTCACTCAGTATGTATTACACATTTTTTTATTATTCCATTAGGAACCAACAATTGCTATCATAAAACTGTTTTAAATATTGGATTAAGAAATATTTATCGACTCCTGAGATAAGTTTAAAATATTTATCAAATTTGAGATTTCGGGAAACATAATTTTAAATTGAAAAAACAAAGTAATGATAATATTAACCATCTAATAGCCTCCAGCTCTATATATATAAATATAAAAAAAAATTCCTTGTCCCCTTATGTAAAAATACTGTTTTTACTAACTTCAGTTTAATTAATTATTTTTTCAAAACATCAATTTGTTTACTCCTAATATCCAAGTAATTGCTATACAAAAAATATTTAGATAAGTTTTACGGTTTTTGATAATGGTATTGCAAATAAATAAGTAAACATTTTAAACAATTTCAAGTAGATATTTTCAAGGAGCTTCTAGAGAACATTTCTTTAATTTATCACGTGACATTTTTCGTATTTGCATGAGTGTTTGTGTTTGTTAAAACGTTTCCCTCACAATTAATTGTGCCATCACGCCAGATCCTTTCCTACCTACAATTTTAATTTAACCATTATTGTAACTATAAGTTTCTATATCTTTTCTAATTATTTACAGTCTGGAAACAAAGCAAGTACACGAGGTTAACATAAAATATAATGTGTTTAATAAAACAGTAACACAAATATACAGTCATGTGTTAATATCTTTAGAGTTTTTCACAATTTCAATAGTTTTAGAAGCAAGATGTAACATAGCATATATTTCTCGTTTTTTGCTTAAGTTAGTCTTAACTGAGAATTTGTTCTGAGTCATATTGATAAACGTAAGTCGGTTAGTTTCTTTCACTCGCTAATACTTTAATATCACTTAACAACGAGCTGTATCAAGGTCTAAGTCAAGCCAAAGTTTAAGCCCCGGAGGGAAGTTATAAGGATTAAATGTTAGGGTTAAGCTTTATTAAGTTTAATCTGTAAGGGAAATTTTAGTTAAGTGAAAGTGTGAAGAGGGTTTTAATTAAATCTAAAGTAGCTGTTAAGTGGAATTTGTTGGGTTAAACACAGCTGTTACGATACTGGTGGGTGGCGAATACAATATGTTTGGAATCGGCTTAATATTTGCATATATTTGTAAAGTTAGTTCCCTAAATTTATATGCATCGGTTATTTATAGACTGTTAAAATACGATACAGTGTGCCACTAGGTTGGCGACAAAGGTTTTGCATCTGTATTTATTTCAAATCTATGACAAATGTAAACAGCTGTTAAGCTTTTGCCATCCAAATTTGAAAACATTTACTGTTAAAATTCGCGCGACCTCTGTACAAAAATTACAATTTCCAGACTATACATAATTATTAATACAAAATATATTTAATATTGTAACAATTGTAATGATATCGTATGCCAAGATTGAGTGAGGTGTATAAGAGTTAATGAGTAGAGGCATAATCACCATCCTCTTGTTTTTGTCTAAAAACTAATAACAAAATGTGTAGAAATTGTATTCATTAATGAAAACGAAGAAATACAATAACTTCACTGGTATAAAAGATATAACTAAATGTAATCGACATGCAAAAACAAAAGAATACAAAGTAAACGTATTCTATATATCTGTGCTGTTAGTCTCTATTGTTTTAAGTCTAAATGACAGTATAATTTAACTACAGCCATCGTCTCTACTAAACGACTCAGTTTAACCGGAAACGAAGCAAAGTTTTGACGTAAACAGTTCCTTGGAGGAACGTTTTTAGAGGTCAATGTTGTTATAATATTTTATTGTCATTAATGAGGGTAAGACTAATTGGGAAACATAGATCGATTTGCAAAAAAAACTCTCTATACGTTTTTGGTCCAGGGAAGTCGAATCTGAAATTTTGTAATGCAATGCGTGTAATGGTAGGGCTTTTGTTTGCCCATAATTTCAAATGATAAAGATGTGGCTTATCTTTGTCTTTCTGTTTTGTATAACCTCCCCCCCTCCATTCAAAGAAACGAGAGTTGTGTTTAATAACAAGTTGAAGGGTTCCTTCGTCTCAGCTTTTGATGGAAATTGTAGCTTTAATTTCATTTCCTAACGAATAGGCTGTTGTAAGACACACTAACCTGTTCAGAGCTTTGTAATATTGCGTTGTGTGAATTTCTCAATCATAATTGAAAACTTTATCCTTTCACTATCCAGGTTAAACATATTCATAAGATGGAAACTACATCTTAATTTAATTAATTTGAATTAATTGAATAAATACGACTTCCAAAATCACTTCTAGCAATAACTACATGTTAGTTAAATCATCAATTAAACTCTTACTTGTCAACTTTACAAGACAAAGTTCAGTGTGGAACTTCAGGATTTCAAGTTCTATATTGGCTTATTAACACGATATCTTATTTATTGAAACTCATCAATAAAGTTTAATAAACATCATACACTATCTCAAATATATAATAAAAGTATAACAAGTATACATCAGATTTGAAAGTTCATGCGTTTGATTTTTGCCATTGCGAGTAACAGAAAATTGTTTTGTAAGCGACCAATAGGAATTTTGTTTACATAACTTTATTCATAATTGTTCCAATTTATGACCAAGTTTCGAATGAAGCCCAGTAAATATATTTTGAAGCCCACTACTAAGTTGGTCTTAGTTCTGCCAACTTTACTATTCAAAAGGTAGACTTTGGAAAGCACTTGAAGAATTTAAAATTTATAAGGAGTTTAAGAACAATCCATCAAACTTAATAAATGATCAGCTTGACTTTAAAAGCAATAGTATGTATGACACAGTCCTAGGCTATCAAACACCGGTTCTCTAATTAGTTACATTCTCCTATTGGTTAATGTACCATGGTCCACGCAACGTTGTACACGTTCTACAATTGTCCTTCAAAATTAATATTTAAAAGTGTTGTAATTGTTGTGTGTTTTTGTATTTTTCTTAAACTGTGTTTCTGTGTTTTTAATGTATAAGTGTAACTTTACAATGGGATTACGGTCCCGAAACGCGTCGTAACATTCTAACGACAAAAATAAGTCACATGTCGGACCAATAACAGGTAATATTTAATAATATTATTATTATTGTTATATTATCCTATATATTACTTTACTATTGCAGTCCTATATTACTAGGCATTTGTCAGTAAACTTTCTACCGGCAGATTTTGTCGACCACACACCTGCTGCATGTATAGTTTTTTGTATTTGATAATAAAAATATAATAAATTGCTTGTCTAAACCCAGAAGCTTTGTTCTAGTGACGTAACCAATGACACTGTAGGAAGGCCCCACCGGTGTTCCTCAGGTGGCCTTTGGCCTTTCACAGAATGATTCGAGCCTGATAAACTTCTTCTAAACCAAAACCCATGTAAGATCAGATAATCAGTGACAGACTCAGTATGGCACTGTACTACCTAGTTGTGAAACATATCCATATTGTTCTATATAATTAGATACATAAGAGTATGAATAAGTCTTTTAAGAACCCCTTTAACATGAAGGTAAAAATAATAACAACAACACCCATCTGAAATAATAAAGAAACTTATATCTCAGGGCAGAAATTGAATTCCGTTAAAAAGGTATTAAATTACTTGTATCTGTTAGCATCTACTTTCTCACCCACACTATCTTTTCTTCCATCTTTCATCCTTATGCCACACAGCATTTTGTGTCTATATATTTCCTACCAGTCTGTATCTAAACAAAAAATGTGGTAACATTGTGCAAAATATACCTCTTCAACCTATATTTACGGAATTCGATTGGTTTACTTGGTTCCTTCTACGTTACAGTTTGAAAACACAAAGGTAAACCTAAGCCACGCCCACTAGTGTTTATCAGCACAACTTATGATGTGACAGTAACTGAAATGACCCCTAGTGGAAATAATTTGGTCAGTTAATAATAAATTAATAAAAGCACTTTGTACCTGGCAACATTTAATTAAACCAATAATACCTCGAAGACATTTGAAGTTTAATAAAGCGTACAACTCTGCTGCACACAATCCAGTCTAAACTCAAACCCGAGACAATAAGGCACACTTATTAAAGATATCAGCATAGTTTTAAATTACGGTAAATTTAATTAAACCTAAATTTAATGATTTAGTGGGGCATGCTCATTTTATCCGTATCGTACAGTATTTTAAAGATACTAAAATACTACAAATACCAGAAATATACTTGAAATATACCAGATTCTATAAAAGAGCTTGAGAACATAAGTTGTGCTACATTCAAAATTAAATTACGCATCAGGTTTTTTGGAATCGATAGACAAATCTGCTTACCTTCAATCTTCTTTCTTTGTTGAATCTACTTAGTTGTCAATCATTCTATTATTCCTGTCGTTATCACTCATATAGGTAAATACGATGTGTGAGACTTCTTATCTTTCAGAAGTTATATTTACTTTAAAAATTTATGACACTCTAATCTACCGCAGGTATAATATATATATTTAATTTTGATTTCATAGAACGGCAAAATTTTGATTAAAACTTTCTCTTCGAAACTAAATTGATTGTTTCTAAGTTTTTGACTTCATAATAAAAAGTCTTAATAATGTTACTATTACAATATTTGCCATCGCTCTTTATATGAGGGGATCATTTCACCAATAAGTGTGACTCAAAACAATATTAGGCTATATTTTATGATGATAATGTATGTATATGTACATTACATTGTAATTAATATTTCCATATTCCCAGCCTCATCAATCATTCCGATATTGAATATTGACAGGTATCCGCATTGCGAGAGCACATCATTTAGCCATTAAGAGGAATCATTATTAATGATATAATCTAATTATTAATAAATGCTCAACATTAAAGGCTGTCTAAATATAAAACTGTTATGACACTGGGTTATACAGGCAGTAAGGCGAAATTTTATAATGAAATAGATTGGGTTAAAAAAAGAGCTTGTCTTTTAACTTGTACAATATTAAAACAAAATTAATATTTTTAAATAATGATTATAAAATAATAACCATCGAAACCAGAAATTACGATCTGCTTAGTTAAATTAAAGATCTGTCACTTATAATTACCAGTCTTTATCTTTGCAATTTGAGTTAAGGAATAATAGTTAACAAAAATTTTTATTTTTTTTATTTATTTATTGCTTTTAAACAAAATTAATTACATTTGTATTTTCTTTCTTTTCTATTTCTACATAACTCTAAATATGACAATAATACTAACTTAAAATAAGAAGAATAATTATAAAACGACTACAATAGAATGCTACAAAATAAAATACACATTTATAAAATAAACAATTCTTTCAGGAAATAAAATACTTATCCTAGAGAAAACGCAATATAGGGCCCCTAAGGCTATTCGCCTGCTTAGGGGTTCCATTACAAAAATTATAAACAAAAATTTCAATTTAAAACAGAATTCAGTGCGGCTCAGTAACAATACATTTAAATTTCCATTTCCCAAAAGAAAATTATAATCACTTTTTTTTACTGAAATTATATTAATATTAAGATATACAATCAAGTACCTTGAGTGCAGGATCCCTGCCATCACAACATGCGCCCTTTATCCAGATACATTTAAAACCTTCACGAAACAATAATTTATCATTATTATTGTTTATGCTCGCCATACCGACTATTGTTTATTAAATAAACTTGTTGAACTTACCGTCCAATAGTCCAATTTCACACGTCCAACGACTGCCGTTTCGGCTATTCAGCCATTATCAAGTTAGAACCATTGTCCTTCGTCATTAATAAAAAATAAAAACACATAGTACACTTAAAAACACTTACACACACGAATCCACAATTACAAAATACACGCTCGCACTTTTAAACTCCATTACAGTACTAAAGAAAGACCCAACTGTTTCTTACAACAAACAAGTAAACACTTCAATAAATGCGTATTTAAGTCCGATTTATTCAAAATGTTAAAACAAATTTGGCTGTCTAATTTTTATTAAAACTACTCTTAAAATGTCAGGTTTTCGCATATTTCCCTAATCAAGTTTTTCGTATTATAACTAATACAACTTCGTGTAACTTTATCACACATACTGTATATTCTTTCCACTTTTCACATAAACTAAATATGAATAATTAGGTAATACAGTTTTTAAACATACTAAACAAAAGAAAAATTACAAACTAAAATACTTAATAAATTATATACTCTTAAAATTTACTTAAAAGTAGGACACAGTAAGGTTATCATAAACCTCAATACACTTCAACGGGTACCTACAGTGTTACTTAAATATACTGTAGTGCAACCGTTACTTGTACCCGTTACTACACTTACAAAAATAGAACTGATGGCCGAATACACCCTCATAAGCAACAAAAGACTCTTTAAGTCTGATTCAATTAGTGTTTGTGTCAATTACTTTCAGAGACTCTGCCAGTCTATTAAAAAGGACGATTCCGAATTGGGCAGGGAGACGTTTATAGGTGTTTAATCTATACTTTTCATACAAAGAATAATTTTTCTTGTGTCATAAAAGTGATACTTACTATTTTGAATGTATTCCTCTTAAACGAACAACACACAATTTCTTCAAGGATGTATATGCTCAGGACTGTTGATTTTATTTTTTTAAATACCCCTTCATGACTCTATGTTTGAATTATTTGTGTATAATTTGTATTGTATTTTTTATAGGAAGTCATATAACCTTTTAAGGTACTTGATAAATTTAATGTAGGTAAATTACATCGTAATATTCAAATACCAACGCATAAGCATGAAAGTATTTATTTTGGAAACATTTCCATGTGAATGTTAAAAAAATCACAAATAGAAGTAACTATTTGACACAACTGTTCTACATGATCTGTGAAAGACAGTTTTATGACGGTAATTAGACCCAAAACTTGCCGATTTAACTTCTAGCCAAACATCGTCCAAACACTTCTTTAGTTTCTTCTTAAAAAAAAGTAAAAAAAAGAAGATTTAATTCTTCAAAATATTGACTTCCTACTCCACCATTGCAAAACATTTTCTCTCAAATTCAGACAAGACTTTCTACAGAATTAAAGGTTTGTTTAAAACGCAAACTAAATTACACTATCAATATTAAGGAGATCAAAAATCATTTCTATATAATACAAATAATATAGAACCAAGAATAAATAACTGCGGGACTCCCAACCAAGAGTCATATCACTAGATAAAACTCCTATTACATCAACAGTTTGAATCCTATTTGTCATTTATGATTTAATAATATTTCAAGGGATAGCTCACATATAAAGTATGCCCATCTATCTTGAAATTAAGACAATCAAATATGTATTACTCAGAACTAGAAAGACGCTGATATCATGATCTCTACTGTCTTGAGTTGTAAAACTAATAAGTCTCATTAAGTCATCAATTGTTACTTTACCTTTACTTGAACAATATTCATAGTCAGAAAGAAGTTAAAACTAATTCAACAACTTTGTTAGTCTAGTTAAAAATAATTTGTAACTTTGCTGAATTCTTACAAAAGTGAGACCATTCTGTGGTCCTTTACCATTTGGAAAACCTCCTTCTTTAACGATGGTAACATTTCGGCAACTTTAAACATATCTGAGAATGCTAAAATCTTAAATTACTACAAATATGTGTGAGCTTGAAAGTGCGAATGATTATGAGTAGGCCAATATCTTTATTTTAATATTCAAGTATTTTACTTGCTAAGCATTGAATACACGAATTTAAATTTTCTAAAACTGAAAACATTCTATTCACCAGTTCTAAAAAAAACTTTATGAAATCATTTTGTCAGCGATAATTATGTTTCATTAAACATTAATCTTCATGAAATTTGTAAATTTGTACTCACTTAAAGATTGCTTGAACTGAGTGGAGACTGATGTTACAACAGTCTAATATATAGTTTGTTAGGCTTACTATTCAGCCACCATCTGCCGATTGTCTTGCGACTTTGAAGATTATTATTTACAGCCAAGCCAAGAATAATTCAGCTGTTTCCCAACTTTGACTTACGGCGTGATTACTTGAATTTAATTAAATCCACATCTGCAATATTTACCACACGTAACTCTTGCATCTGCCGCTTGGAAAAACTAGTTCGTGATCGCCTCTTATGTAAAACTTACAATTATATTACTCTAACTTGTTAGCGAATTTGCATTGAAAAAAAAGATGAGTTATTGCAGTGACCCTTTTGGTGAATCATAAGGTCGGGAGTAGTAAATGAGCACCGGTCATGGTCCTCAGAACACTTTTTGGGGCGTCATTAAACATTTTAATATATAGGGTAGATGTGTTTGCACTCTAACTGCAGCATTTTAAGTCCGAATTGGTCAACATTTTTTATACAGGTTGGGTGTCTATGGTTGAGTTCAGCCGCACTGATCGGTGTCCACCAGTGGGAATAGTGTACCAGAACGCAAACTGATCTGACATTGGTTAAATGAAATAGCAGACGACTACTTCCGCTCTGATCAGTGATCTGCTCACCGTAACTAAACTACGGTGGATTGGTCACCGTAAGCTGATCAGTTTTCTCAGTCGCGGTAAAATTAAAATATTAGACTTTAGGAGTGTTCAATACGATGTTGTTAGAATAATCTGTTCATAACGGATAGTAATGAAGTTCATAAAGGACAGTAGAAGGTACTTGTAATTGAAAAACAAACGTTTTATTAAATAAAATGGTGCTTTTATTTTTGTTAATGCTCAAACATAATTATACAAATTAAGTATACAATTTAAGAAAAGACTGATTATTGTGTGAAATATTTATATTTATTTACTGTATATCCTATGACTTATTTTAAATAATTAGTTTTTTATTTATTATTTGTTTAATCCACAAGAGAACACTTTAAAATTATTAATACAGTAAATACATAAATATTGTAGGAAAATAAGTTTTTATATTTCGAACTATCCAAATATATATGCCAATGTGCTAAAGTTAAAACATAACATAATAAATTGCAAAACAAGTTTTTAAGCATAAAAGATGGTTTTAAAAATAACCAAACTTAATTGTGGGTTGTTCTGTTTTGTCTCTGTGTGCAAATAAATAGTACGAACGTATTCATAGTACTGGTATTACCAAATTCGCTGCCATAAGAACTAAATTTTAAATGTTATCTTTATTATCGATAGCATTTACAGTTTCAACTCGATCCGTTTTTGTTTTCTTAAAAATAAAATAATAAATGCTTCCACTTGCACTTCCTACAGCTAATTTAAAAGACCGCCTCAACCTCTCACCGGTGGATTTGTAAAGCCTGTTCAGCGGCACTCATCTATGATCAGTTAAACGCTACGTCATCTGTGACCGGTCTGATTGATCAGAAATTTACCGATCAGTGCGGATGAACTCAACCTATGTCGCTCGGACGAGTTCGTTAGCCAAAAAATCCAACAACCAGAAACACGGTTTTTGACGTTTTTTGACTGGAAATAATTTTATTTTTAGATTTTTCATACAAGAATGAAACTCTTTTTTAGATTTATTTAAAAATCTAAATATAGGATATTATTCAGCACATTTTTTTATACGACCTTGTAGCTCGATTGGTCCCGCATAATCGTAAAAACCTAAAATACCATAAAAGTACTAATCTACGTGGGGAATTTATCGAGTGGACATCTTCTGATCGAGGCCGACGGCTAATATATTCCGTGCACTGAAGCAGCTATTCAGATCCTTTGTTATTAGATCAATTTCCCAAAATAAATAATTGGGTGAAATTAACTTAATAATTTAATTTTGGAAATTCGCTCAACTCACGTCAGAAGTAGAATAATTTAGTTATTACAATTACTTAGTGTTTCATAGATTTTATTTAGTTACTTGAACACTTTTTTAGAGCAGTAAATGCAGGAAGGAAGAGGAATTTACCATATTTGGATAGTGATTAAATTTATGTTTTAAGTTTAAAATCTTTTTTAAGCGTACAATGTATAAAATAAATGTGATGATTGCTCAAAATCAAAACAAACAAAATTAACATAATGATATAATGATGTGGAAATGTATGCCTAATAAATAAAATTGTCATATAGTATCTAAAACTCCCTAATTCGAAATAATTAGCGTTTTTTGCCATAGAGTTTTTATGAACAAACTAGCTGTTGTACCCGTGGCTTTACACACGGTCCAAAGTTTCGCCGCATATATAGATTTGAACTGGATAAGAATGCCTGTAAATACTTGTGCATTTAAAATACATACCGGTAGCTGAGGTGATCGAGGATGTTCAATATGTTAGTGGATGTTAACCTCATCCTAAACACATTCGCTGCTAAGCAAATTTTGTATTTCCTATGCTATAAGCTGATATTTTATTTTTTATGTTTATAGTCTAAATTAGTATAAATCGTTTATTTTTTATTTTTTAACCTTTCTACGTAATAATCACTAATATTTTATAGCGGACGCACATGTTCGTCCATAGCACATAGGCCTAGGCTTAAATTTGCTAGAAAACTATATAAGACGGAAACAGTTTCATGCGACAGTTATGAGTGATGGATTTTAAGGTTATCCATGACTAAACCATATTCTATGTTAAAACCTTTATTATTAAAAACTTTAGATTAAAATATTTTAGGATTGCCCATGGTTAAATCATACTCTATGATAAAACCTTTCTTATTCCATTTTTACATTGAAATATTTTAAATACAATTGACTGTTTAACATACAAAAAAATTACACGTGTGACTGTTAAAGTAACGGCTTGCATGTCGATTTATGTAGGATTACCCATGTATAAATCGTAATCTATGAGAATACCTTTATTATTAATTCCTTTTACATTTTAATAGTTTACAACATAACCTAGAAATACTGAAATCGGCCTAGGCCAATGTTAAACGATTGTTTTTGAAGAAAAAGAATGTATTTAGTTGTCGTAGGTTTCAAATGGAAGACTAAGAAATACAATAAGGCTGTGTCAGTGATGTAATCTTAAAAATGTTGTATTTTTTTAATTATTTTACAGTACAATATTTAAATAGTAATTTCTTGTGAAAAATCACAGGCAGAATAATTAGATACACCTCAGAAATTAATAATTTAAAAAATATGCTACTATTTAATAAGTAATAACTTTATGTAGGCATACATTACTATGTTGAGGAGATTTTTAACTTGGTAAATTTGTACAATTATAAAGATTATTTAGACATGATTTTATATAAATGTAGGCATATTTGTGATATTTTTGTTATTTATATATTATATTTTTTATCAAAATACCAAACTCTTCTTCGCACGGGAATAATTCATGGTGTAAGCAGAAGTATAATACAATCAGTCTGATGATAAATGTTAACAAATTGTAACAATAATGGAGGTAAAAATTTATATATTTAAGTGTCACTTAAAGAGTGGTCGAGAATTGTCAAAAATTAAAAAACATGTTTTGACTCGTCACTCACTTATTTTACGAAATTTGTAGAAGTCAAAATTCGGAGAGCCCCCAGGGGCATATACAGTTTACCGTTGTATAACCCATATCTGGCAAAGATGGTGTTTCCTAAAGAGAGGTCGAGAATCGTCAAAAATGATCTAGAACACACTGTTTTCGAGATATTGCCGATTTTGTGAAAATACAATACGCTTATGAATACTATCGTTGCATCTGTTTGGTTGGTCACAGTTAGTCTGGGGACCATGATCAGTGCTCACGTACTACACCCAACAAAATGAATGAGCTCCCGAAGTTTCTGCATATCGTAGTGAATCACCCTGTATAATATTTTTAATAACTGCCGTAAACGTGTTTGGGGGACCATGATCAGTGCTCACCCAACAAAATTTATATTGCATTGTCATCGGTCTTTGATAAGTGTGCAAAGTTTCAAATCAATCCGATTTTTTGAAGTGGGTGAAAATCACTTCGTGTTCTGGGGACCATGATCAGTGCTCACTTACTACACTTAACAAAATTAATATTGCATTGTCATCGGTCATATACAACGGGCGCATAGAAGTATAACTTCAACGATGAAAAAGCTTCAAATCATTGCAATATAATCGAAGCCGACGGAATAAAACATGTTTTTTGCATTAAAAAACATTTATTTTGACCCATTTCTCACTTATTTTACCCAATTTGTAGAAGTCAAAATTCGACTTTGGGGGGAGAGTCGCCAGTTGCATATACACTTTACCGTTGTATAGCCCATAACTGGCAAAGATGGTGCTTCCTAAAGAGGAGTCGAGAATAGTAAAAAATGCTCTTGAACTCAGCGTTTTCGAGATATTGACGATTTTTGTGAAAAAAAAACAATGAAAAAGCTCCAAATCATTGCAATATAATCGAAGCCAACGGAATAAAACTTGTTTTTTGCATTAAAAAACATTTATTTTGACCCGTCTCTCACTTGTTTTACTCAATTTGTAGAAGTCAAAATTTGACTTGGGGGGGGGAGCCCCCAGGGGCATATACACGTACCGTTGTATAGCCCATAACTGGCAAAGATGGTGCTTCCTAAAGATGTGTCGAGAATAGTAAAAAATGCTCTTGAACGCAGCATTCCTTAGCAGAACAGTGTAAGTTGCAAATATAGTTTATATTTTATATGTACCTTGTAAGAAATAAATGTACAAATTACCAGCTCTCTAGCTTTATGGGAAGTATAATAAATAATGTGTATTGTTTTAGGGGTTGTTATCTCATTTTCACCCCTAAGAAGCACGTGAATAAAAGGAAATATGGGTTACATTTTATAAATGTTTCGTAAGAAATAAATGTACCAATTTCCAGATCTCTAGCTTTATGGGAAGTATAATAATTATTTAGTATTATTTTAGGGGTTGTTGTTACATTTTCACCCCTTAGCAGCAGACTGAAAAATACAAATATGGTTTACTTTTTATATATATCTTGTCAGAAATGAATGTACCAATTTCCTGCTCTCTAGCTTTATGTGAAGTATAATAATTAATTTGTATTGTTATCTCATTTTCACTCCTAAGAAGAACGTGAATATAAGAAAATATGGTTTACATTGTATAAATGTCTTGTAAGAAATAAATGTACCGATTTTCACCTCTGTAGCTTTATGGGAAGTATAATAATTATTTTGTATTGTTTTAGGGGTTGTTGTTACATTTTCACCCCTTAGCAGCACACTGAAAAATACAAATATGGTTTACTTTTTATATATATCTTGTAAGAAATGAATGTACCAATTTCCAGCTCTCTAGCTTTATGTGAAGTATAATAATTAATTGGTATTGTTTTAGGGGTTGTTATTACAATGTCTCCCCTTAACAGCACAGTGTAAAATGCAAATATAGTTTATATTTTATATGTACCTTGTAAGAAATGAATGTACCAAATTCCAGCTTTCTAGTCTTAATGGATGTATAATAATAAATATTTATTGTTTTAGGGGTTGTTTCAATCCTTAAATCAAAATGATTTATAGCCTATGTCTCATTCCAGGTCATGATCTATATGTGTGCCAAATTTCATTCAAATCCATCCTGTACTTTTTGCGTGATTGTCAGTCAAACAAACAGTCAAACATACAAACTTTCACATTTATAATATTAGTATGATTTACTTTTGATTTATATTTTTTTAATAATATTTTGAACATTTTGACAATATTTTGACATAATATTCATTATATTTTGACAATTAAGCTGCAATCTTTAGTGGCGCTAATAATTGCAGCAAATGAAAGATTACAAAATTAAATTCTGTGAAATAAGCTGTAGCAGTCTTCAGCAGTAAAAGTTTTAAGTTTTAATTTATATTTCATTTTATTGTATTAATTTTACTCTAACAATGTATCTACTACAACATCCCATGTGTAAGCAATAGAAAGTTTTTGCTTGTATTAAAAAAAATGTTTGAACCGAACACTAAAATAAGGCAATGCTGTGGACTACTTTTACTGTTAAGTAGAGAAAATTTAAAGTTTCGTCAATAATGCATGGCACAATTTCTACTTATTATTATTATTATTTTTAATTTTTTGTTTATGGAAAATGACAAATAATTTTTGTTTTAATGGTATATTCAGTCATTAAGTTATGACAGAATGTACAAAGCAGTGCAGACCCCTAAGCCGGAATCTCGTAGGAAAGTCAAAACTAAGCCCCGCAGTCTCGCTTAGCCGTAACAACCTAAGTTTCAAACAAAGAAAGTGTTTATTGCGAACTGTCAAGTCTTGTGTCACTTACACATCTGAAAATCTTCACTTTGTTTCCTTATGTTGTTGCAATAGTTAGTTAGTTCCTCCTTATGTTGTCGCAATCATTTATCTCCTTTTCTAAGACAGAATGTAGGCCTATATTATTACTGTTTTTTGAGCTCCATTTCAAAGAGAAAACAAAGATAAAGATGATTTGTTTCTTTAAAATGCGTTGCAATAAACAAGCCTAAGCACATAATCAAGTTAAAACAAAATATATAATAATTGACAAAAATTGTTTTACATTGTTTATCATTAACTTACACGATCCATTTTTTACACAATTTGTAAACATAGATAAAACAGCTGATTAATGGCACCACTTTCAAAAATACAACACACTTTTAAATTAGGCTTATTATTTATCAATTCGAGTACTCGGGATCTAATTATAACAAAGGTTAAGTCAACATATAATTAAATGAAAATATATGTTTGAAGAAGAAAATGTAAATGAATGATATAGTCAGTTTTACTGTAATACAATTTTATTAAACACAATATAGGTTATAGGTCTAGCATTTTAAACTATGCAATCTGAGATTTAAAATTGATTATTTTGTATAATTTTGCTAAACATACGCTTTTACAAAGCAATAAACTAAATAATGCGCATGTTATTAAGTAAGTGACTTCAAGTGAAATCTGTTTATCTGATATTGTAAGTAAAACATTCAACTTAATTTATAGGATAGGTTAACACGTTCGATACCGAGCGACGTATATATAAACACACCATAAAACAGTTGTGACATTCGCCACAGACCATGAGTACGAATCCGTTCAAATAAGTTAATATACTTTGTAATAACCCAAAAGCAATACATTTCAACGGGCAAGGCTTGTGTAAGGTTTGGAATTTGGAAATTTACTAAACTTTATAAAAGTAGATTTTGTTAGACTAGCATGGGTGCCTGTACTTTTTTGGGTAAAGTAGGACTAGTAAAAGTGAGATAGTCATATCTGCAAATATGACTATTGGAATTGGACACGTTGATGAAGAAAAATGGACTTAGTAGCGAAATTATGATTTTTATGGGAATACAGAGCCTTAGGAGTTTATGAACTTGGGGGTTTCATGATTAATTGCATTGCGCTAAATGCGTATGTAATATCCGTGAAAGGCTCAAATCATGAAAGTAAGTAGTACTTACGTAGTTTAAGAAGTTAAATGAAAGTTAAAATTTTACTCAAACGACAAAAAGAAAGGTATTTTTTAAATCCACGGAAGTAGACCAAAAAGTGTTGTAATTAAGTAAAATTGCAAATTAAAAAGTTAGTTAAAGTTACATAGTTCACGAGGCTAAACAATTTTGTAGCTAACCATATGCAATAAAAATAAATTATACTGAATTCCTACAAACTATATATATTATCTAAAATTATTTAATATTATTCCCAATTAATTAATTAAAAAAGAACATTTAAAATTCGATTACTTAGTTAAAAGGGATGAAACGGGATAACTACCCTTACAATTAAATCAAGCAATAATTAGCGAAGCATTGCCAGGTCCACTAGTTTGTTTATTAATTATAAAGATGAATAGTTTAGATATTTAGTAAACATATTATTTGGTACAGATTTAAAACTTTAAGGCCTAGTCAAAATTAATTGTATAATTACTGGAGGCTGATTTTGTTCTACATAAAAATAAAATCGTAACTCATTAATAAGTTTTGCTTAGTTATAAGTCTTCCAACTATAAACAAAATAAAGACACAAACTTTGATCAAAGTTGCTCTCATTAAAAATTCGTCCTTTGAAACAAGTTTCTAACAAATTTATTACACTTGAAAACTTAATCAAAATTTAATAATTATTCAATGAAATTGCTGTAGATAGTGTCTGGTACACTTCTGATGCTAGGACATTTTACTAATTAATTCTAAATGGCAATAACATTATTGCTTTAAGTTATAAGAACAAAAGCAAGAGACTTACCATTTCTGAACAAAATTAATATAATTGTGTATGACTATAAAAGTATTTACATTGTACTGGGAACATGACAAGACCTGAGGGGTTTAATTAGTGACAGCATCTGTAAAATACATATCTAAAACTAAAAACCACGACTTTTAAATGTTGACTTTAGTTGAATAAAAATGTTATGTGTGAACAAGCTGGTGAATCCATATTATACACGGGTTATAATTACTGAAAGTGTTTAGTGTTTCCGAATGAGCTTTGATTTTATAAAATACTTATTGTGGTTCGTTAACCACATATAAGGCACGTTTTAAGGAGAACAGAGTTTTTAAATAGAGAGAACAGATTAGGCTTTTGGGAAAGTTTCTGGAGTAAGAAGAGAAGTCTTGGGAGACCGGGGGCTTCGGTGGACAGACGCCGGTGCGGGCGTCAAGGAGAAACCAGAGGTGTGCCAGCCCAGATGGACGTCAAGACGAGGAAGCTTAGCTGTCCCATTATCAGCGCCACCAGGACAGAGTAAAGGTGATGTCATAGTTTTTGGATAAAATTGATAATAGTTTTATGTAAATTCTGGATTAGAAACAGTTTCTGTGGATTTATCTATTGGTAGTGCTAAATATATATTTAAAGGAATTGAAGGGCTCAGGGGAAGAAGGGGGTAAGTCAATTTTTTTGTTTTTTTGTTTTCCATTTCAGCAGATAGGTCTGAGGGGTAGCTACCTCGTGTTAAAACTACACAGGGGAATAAGGAGTCTAGTCGGTATAAAATCACATTCTAAAATTTCCCATGCAGGCTATAAAGGAGGTAAGTCTGAGCGCTTGCAGCTAAGAAGGGGGTAAGTCAGCCGGAGGAATAAACAAGAAATCGTCTGCTGTCATTTCGTGTTGTTTGTTGTTCAGTCTTGATGAGTCAGTTAGATGATATGTGTCTGTAGTTTGTTTGAGGTTATGTTTTAATGTTCTGTTGTGATAATAATAGTGTTCTCTACAGTTTTACTAGTCTTTAGTGGTGAATGATGGAAAGTGAGGTTGAAGAGCATGGTGCAGTGAATCAAGTGAAAAATACAAAGAAGAGAAAGAAATTTGGACGTTTAAGTGACGCTAAAAAGAAATTGAATCTTCAAAGCCATACTCTAGGGCCTGATTGCCAATGTAAACATCTTAAATGTTTCGAAAATGTCCCACAGAAATGCCGGGCAAGTATTATGTTGGATTTTAAATTAATGAATTCTGTTGATGAACAAAATACTTACCTTTGTGCTTATTACAGTGCAACAAATACAAAACAAATACAAGATGGTGCTAGTTTTCGCAATGCAGCCTATTCTTATAGAGTTAGATTTATGCGTGATGAAACTGTAAATGAAGTACAGGTTTGCCAACAAGCATTCCGGTCAATTCATGGAATTGGCAAGAAAAAATTACAAATTCTTCAAAGAGGTCTTAAAAAAGAAGGCAAGGCGCCCCGAGACGGTAGAGGTAAGCACAATGTAAGGTCAAATAAACTTTCAGCAGAGACCAAAAGTGCTATCATAGAACATATAGGGTCTTTCAAGGGTAGAAAAGGGCACTACAACCTAGCAGAGTCAACAAAAAACATATTTGCCAGAAGAATTAAATATTAAAAAAATGTTTGAAATGTTTTGTAGTAAGTATGACAGTATAAAGGTGTCTTATGAAACTTACCGTACAGTTTTCTCCACAGAATTTAATATATCGGTTGGCTTTCCTCGCATGGACACTTATAGCACATGCGATGAGTACATTGCAAAATCAAAAATCTTAGAGGCAGAAAAACTACATTTAAATGTAAATACAGATGTTGATAAAATAAATCAAAAGGATGCTGAACTAAAACGCTTGCGCATTGAAAACACAGATGATTTGTAATGTAAACTAACTATCTACAACTCTACATTACATAAAAATTACAAAGTTCATTACATTTACAGATTTGATACCGATTTCCAAGGCGAAGTATGAAGATGTCAAGCACTTGTACAAGTTTTGTGAAAGAGAAGCTAGAGAATACTTTGAAAATTTGCCTTTTAAATAGAAAGGCTTACAAAGACATGGTCCTCTTATCCAATAAGTAACATTATTTGTGTATATAAGAATATTATGTGAGTGGACATACTTTCAGTTTGGTAAGTTTTGTGAAAGTGAAAAGACAGACAGTATTTTGTCATTGAAATAGACAGGCTATGAAGACATGGTACTCGATGTTAACTCAAAAATTTGTGTATGTAAGTGATAAGAATTCCAGTTTGTAATCTTTTTTAACAATAACAAACGGGTCTTACAGACCAACACTGATAAATGTTGATGACTTAACTCCTTTTTCCCTTGGATTTATATGACTTACCCCCTTTATAACGTGTAATTATAGAGTTTGTGTACAATTTGTGTTTTTTCTTAAAAATCAAGGTAACTATGACGATCTAACCTACTAAATTTAGTAAAGAACTGATAAAACTACAGTGACAACTCTTAAAAATAAACAAAACTTTAATTTTGTATAAAGATTTTAATCCTAAAACTCTAAAAACTGTTTCCTGTAAAATTTACAAAAATTGACTTACCCCCTTCTTCCCCTGAGCCCTTCAATTCATATTTGGGGAGTAGAAATTTGTACTCAGTTTGCCCGTTATGTAAGCATAAGTTATAGACGGAGGTTTACTGTAATTATATTATTACATAGTGTAGAGATTAAATGGATGTAGATTTTTCAGAATAAAATATATTTTTATATGTATAGGCCTACTTATATGTGTGATATATGTATCTACCCTCTCACTAAAGTTTCGTAATGTATGTTTCATTTGAATTTTTCTATAGTTATGTAAGAAGCTACTACTAGCAAACCTTCTGAGTCTTTATCCCTCACCCTTCCCATTTTACTTTCTCTACATCTGTGTTTTATCCTTTTATACTCGTTCTTTCTCTCTTTAATCTCCCTAGTGTTTAAAAAGCAAACAGAACAAATCGTGAAATAAATATAGATGGTGTCACTGAATGAAATATTTAAATGTCATTGTACTAGATTTATACTTTAAAACCTGTATGAATAATAGATGCTAGATTTGCAAAATGTTGAACGGTGCGGTGATACAAATAACTGCAAATACTATAGACCGAGAGAGACAGTGTAAAGGCTACTAACGCCATCTATCGATAAACAAATATTCACTAATTTCCACTTTGCAGAATAGGCATATGTCGTATAACTTGTATAAAATCAATGATATTAACATTTTTATATTCTCGCATATTTCTTATTTAATTTACTTCTTGTCATACAAGCCTTCGATGTTAAATTTGCATTATCCAAACCAACCTTTTGTTTTAATTCACGCCATGTTGCAAATAGGTCTATTTCCCAGTTTGAACTGAAATCCAATAAACCCTGATAATAGAAAAAACAATCGGATACGGTGTTGTATTTCGAAGGGAAAATATGATTTTAAAATAAAATTTCTTCGGATTGTGAGTAAAGATGTAATTTGTTACGCGGTTGGGCCAGAGATAGTTTATATATTAGTTCGTTGCTGCGAATATGGTTTTGTCAGTTATGCCATTTTAATCTAATCAATGCTAATATACAACTATTTTTATTTATGCAATTCAAAGGAGTTTTAGTTGGTTTGTATGTGTAATCCATATAAAGATGAATTATTTAAATAACAAATTTGTTTAGAAAGAACTAGGAGAAAGCCCTGTATATTACACATTTATTTTTAAGAAATATAGAGGAATAGAAATTACTTTAATAAGATTTCTTGAATAAGAATCTTAAGAAGTTAAAAGATACGATGGTAAATAATAATAAATGTCTAAATCAAATTATAAAGGTCATGGTGAAACAGGAGGTATAATAATGTTTGAAAAGAACCCACCTACAGCAGAACACAAATATGTTTACCGGTAAGCGTAAAAATTAGAAATAATTTTCTCCAAACACAAAATCATCTGTTGATGGAAATACCTTTGAGAAATAGCCCTCTTGGAAGTTCAGAATATTTTCAATTAACTGAGATTTGTTTTTTAAATGCCATTTTTTTTAACTACTCATAGACTAAAACTTTATTTAAAACTATTTATATGTTTCGGTACTTTACCACCAAGTTTAACCCAGACCCTTCAGATTAATATATAGTATCTCTATATATAAAAGGCAAAGCCCTCACTCACTCATCATCACTAATTCTCCCACTTCCCATGAAGCTAGCGATATGAAATTTGGCATGTGTATACTTTGTGATGTAAGTAGGAAAACTAAATAAATTTCATTTTGATATTTATATTTTTAGGGGTAGTTTTGGGGGTTTGGGGGTAGTTTTGACAGATCACAGTTTCTCAAATACCATACCACATATGAACTTGAAATTTGGTACACATATTGCTCATAGGCACTAGGGGTACACTAAGAACGGATTTTAAAATATTTGGCCTGTAAGGGTTAAAACAACCCCTAAAACAATAAATATTGTTTGTTATATATCTCAAAAACTTTACCTCCTAGAAACGTGAAATTTGGTACACATACTGCTCATATACACTAGAGGCAAAATAAGAATGGATTTTAAAATATTTGACATGTAAGGGTTAAAACAACCCCTAAAACAATAAATATTGTTTGTAATATATCTCAAAAACTTTACCTCCTAGAAACGTGAAATTTGGTACAAGTATTTTTCATAGGGGCAAGAGGCGTACTAAGAAAGGATTTTAAAATATTTGGTCTGTAAGGGTTGAAACAACCCCTAAAACAATAAATATTGTTTGTTATATATCTTAAAAACTTTACCTCCTAGAAACGTGAAATTTGGTACACATACTGCTCATATACACTAGAGGCAAAATGAGAATGGATTTTAAAATATTTGGCCTGTAAGGGTTAACACAACCCCTAAAACAATAAATATTGTTTGTAATATATCTCAAAAAAACTTTACCTCCTAGAAACGTGAAATTTGGTACAAGTATTTGTCATAGGGGCAAGAGGCGTACTAAGAAAGGATTTTAAAATATTTGGACTGTAAGGGTTGAAACAACCCCTAAAACAATAAATATTGTTTGTTATATATCTCAAAAACCTTACGTCCTAGGAATGTGAAATTTGGTAAATGTATTTGCCACAGGGAATATGATTTTAAAATATTTGGCCTGCAAGGGTTGAAACAACCCCTAAAACAATAAATATTGTTCGTTATATATCTCAAAAAGCATACCAAATAGGAACTTGAAATTTGGTACACATACTGCTCATAGGCACTAGAGGCACATTAAAAAATGATTTTAAAATATTTGGCCTGTAAGGGTTGAAACAACCCCTAAAACAATAAATATTGTTTGTTATATATCTCAAAAACCTTACACCCTAGGAATGTGAAATTTGGTACGTGTATTTGCCACAGGTGAAATGATTTTAAAAAATTTGGCATGCAAGGGTTGAAACAACCCTTAAAACAATAAATATTGTTTGTTATATATCTCAAAAACCTTACATCCTAGGAATGTGAAATTTGGTAAATGTATTTGTCTCAAGGGAAATGATTTTAAAATATTTGGCCTGCAAAGGTTGAAACAACCCCTAAAACAATAAATATTGTCAGTTATATATCTCACATTCCTTACGTCCTAGGAATGTGAAATTTGGTACATGTATTTGCCAAAGGGAAAATAATTTTTAAATATTTGGCCTACAATGGTTGAAACAACC
>JAGFPH010003978.1:89101-105156 GCA_018207615.1 Philaenus spumarius | reverse complement strand
GGAAATGATTTTAAAATATTTGGCCTGCAAGGGTTGAAACAACCGCTAATGCAATAAATATTATTTGTTATATATCTCAAAAACCATAGCAAATAGGAACTTGAAATTTGGTACACATACTGATCATAGGCACTAGAGGCACACTAAGAACGAATTTTTAAATATTTGGCCTGTAAGGGTTGAAATAACTCCTAAAACAAAAAATATTATTTGTTATATATCTCAAAAACCTTACCTCCTAGAAACTTGAAATTTGGTACAAGTATTTGTCAGAGGAGCAAGAGGCGTACTACGAAAGGATTTTAAAATATTTGGTCTCTAAGGGTTGAAACAATCCCTAAAACAATAAATATTGTTTGTTATATATCTCAAAAACCTTACCTTCTAGAAACTTGAAATTTGGTACAAGTATTTGTCATAGGGGCAAGAGGCGTACTAAGTAAGGATTTTAAAATATTTGGTCTGTAATGGTTGAAACAATCCCCAATGGAAATAAATATTGTTTGTCATATATATCACAAACCCTATCTCCTAGGAACGTGAAATTTGGTACTCATATTTTTCATAGGAGCAAACTAAGTAATGATTTTTAAATATTTGGTCTTTAAGGGTTGAAACAACCAATAAAAAAATAAGTATTGTATGTTATAATTTCCTTAAAGCTAGAAAACAATAATGTTTTACGTTTACTTCTTACACGATAGATATAAAAAGTAAACCAGTTTTGCATTTTGTAATGTTCTGCTAATAGGTGAAAATGTAGTAACAACCCCTAAAACTGTAAATATTAATTGAATACCACCTAGGAACGTGAAATTTGGTATACATATTGTTCAATAGGGGCTAGAGGCGAACTAAGAAAGGGATTTTAAATATTTGCCCTTTAAGGGTTGAAACAACCCATAAAACAATAAACATTGTTTGTTATACTTTCCTTAAAGCAAGAAAGCTGAAATTTTGTTCATTTATTTCTTAGAAGATACATATACAAAATAAACCAGTTTTACCATTTTATCACGTTCTCCTAAGGGGTGAACATTTAGTAACAACCTCTATAACTATAAATTAATATTAATTTAATACCGCTAAGGAACATGAAATATTTGGTTTACATATTGCTTATAATTGCTATAAGCGCTCTAAGATAGGATTTTACCTTAAGGGTTGAAACATCCCCTAAAACAATATATGTTGTTTGTTTACTTTCCTTAAAGCTGAAATTTTTTAAACATATTTCTTACAAAACACGTATGAAAAGTAAATAACTTTTACATTTTGTTACTTGCTGCTAGGAGTGAAAATGTGTTAACAACCCCTAAAAACAGTAATTATTAATATTCATACATTCCTTAAAACTAGAGAGCTGAAATTTTGTACATTTATTTCTTACACGATACACATAAAAAGTAAACCAGTTGTACATTTCGTTACGTGCTGCTAAGGGTTGAACATGTAATAACAAACCCTAAAAACAATCAATACTAATTTGTATTCTTTCTTTAAAGCTAGAGAGCTGAAATTTGGAACTTATTAATTTTAAGAAAATACTGTATTTAAGACGTAACCTAATCGAAACTAACCCAATCAATGCAATCACAATTAAAGACGCTGCAAACATTAAGCTGAGATTGTGATTTACCAGTCTGTAGATTTAGCGGTTGAAGAAAAAGACGCTCTTCACTCTGAATTTTGTATTTATTTAATTTATTTAGCACACATACCATGATGAATATAAATGTTATAATTCACTTTAATAATAATAAATGAATGAAAATGAGAGAATACTATGACAATTAATTATAAATCATGGTGATGCAACCAACAAATTCCCTGTAGCGAAGCACGGGTATTCAGCTAGTATAGTCAATAAATGAGTAATGTTCAGGTAATCTTACAAACCAATTGACATACAATTTTTTCAAACCCACTCTTTGGTTTCCGACAGACAAAATTGTTTGACAAAAAATCAATAGACAAACCCTTATCAACACCAAAGCTGCTATCTTTAGTATCAAAATGTATATATAAGACAAACTTATGTGTATCATTTTATCAGTTTTTTACTTAAAACCTACCTACCATAATTATTTGAATAAGACTACAGTTTAAAGAATTATTTGGCTTTAAGTATCCAAGTCAATGTGTAACTACAATAAAATCACTTTATTTTTTTCCATCACGTGGCTTTTTTATTGGTTCTGACGTGTTTCTAATCTGTTTCTTCATCTTTAGTTGTTTCATAGTTCATATGAGTTTATTAAACATTATTTAAAATGTATGTAGCATTTACAAATCAAAAAACAACTTCAAAGTATAGATAGTGGAAGCTAAAATTAATTAAATATAAGTTTATAACCTGCTATAACCAGCCAAGTAATCCTTTAAAATTCCTTCTGATGGTTTCGTTGGTTCACAAGGATCTTTAGGTAGTCCTTCATGGTAGTCGTCTTTAAATTAAACTAGTGCTGTTTACCCATCAGTCATGAGATTTTAAATGACTGTTTTAAAGATTATAAAAGATAGTAATAATTTAAATTTAAAAAATGTTTAATATACCATGTTTTTAAAACGGACTAAAAAGTATAAAATAGTTTCTCCTATCCCTATAAAGAATTATAAACTAATACAGATTCCTAATCCCATACAGATTGTCCTGCAAGTTTGAATTGTGAATTTTTAATACCTATGAAGCAATATTTGTAAAATTGAAAACGAAAAACGTGGGGTGCATGAAATATATAACAATAAGGAGTACCAGTTGTTGAGAAATCTCACACAACAGTTCATATATTACTGGCAGTACAATGGAATTATTGTTACTTCTGCGAACTATTCATGCATTGTCATTCAGTTTTAAGCTATATTTAAAGTAGTTGTAAGTCTCTAGATAATCAGAATTTAGTTTAAAATCGACTGCAAAACTCGTACCAAACAGACAGAGAAGAAAGCAAGTTAATAAAAACATTGTAACAATACTGTAGTTATTTATTGAAGTTTACAATACAGTAAGCAGAACTAACTTGTGTTAAGTAAAATAATAATTAAATTACAAGTGAATAAAAATAGACCAAGACCGAGAGTTGAACCCGGGACCTTCAGGTTTCTGTCCTGATGCTCTACCGTCTGAGCTACCCTGATATCTACTGATATTGAAATAACATCGACCAATATCGATAGATATCAGGGTAGCTCAGACGGTGGAGCATCAGGACGGAAACCTGAAGGTCCCGGGTTCAACTCCCCGGTCTTAATCTATGTTTTTTCAATTGTAATTTAATTAAATATCCCTTGCTGAAGAAGTGTGTAAGCATAAAAAATAAAAGATAAATCTGTATATATAATATGTGAAGCCGTTTTTTGTAAACACAACTCCTCCCTTATTTCTGGACCAATTTTAATGTTTTAGGTTTCAAAAAATTCGTCTCATTTCGTAGTTTTGCAATAAGGTTTTAGATGTAAAAAATTCTTATCCTTAATGGCGTGAACTAATCTCAAAGGTCGGGTTTTCCCCATAAGATTAACATGGAAAATATTTAAAAACAATTTCTATACAAAACAGCTGTTTATAATAAGAAATAAACTAATCCAGCTGATTTCCTGGATGTAAATAACGATGATTACAGTATTCAGAAGGTTACACAAACATTTTAATACAAAACAGCTGTTTATAATAAGAAACTAACTAATACAGCTGCTTTGTGGAAATAAATATTGATTTTTATAAGGGAGGAAATGAATTATTTATTCAAATTATAAAATTTACGAACTAATTTGTTTTGAACATTTAACATTATTTACCGTCTTAGTTTTGAGGTTATTATTTATAACTTTTTTGTTAGGTTTTTGATTAAGTGTAGACCTGAGCCTTACTGGTTCTTTTAACCTTTATTATTAGTGCTGTTATAAAATATAAGAAATAATTTGATTTGAACATTTAACATTATTTACCATCTTAGTTTTGAGGTTATTATTAATCCTACACTTTTATTATAAATAAAACATAACATATGTTTTTAGAAGGTCGCACCGGTGGTTGGCGTGCGGAGCACGCAGGGGTCTCCCCTAGTAAATAATAATGTTATAAACGTGTAGGCAATAAAAGCTAAAAACTTGGACTATAAAGATTCAAAATATTTCATTCTATAAATAAGTGGTTGTTAAATCTGGGGGGTTGGAGAATTTTGGGACGGAGTTTTAAACAGTATAATATCATTAAATAAAATGTTTAACAAATACGGTATCAGAATGTTATCTTTTCCTTATTGTAATAGTACTTTTTGTCTATTAAAAAGAAAATGTATATTATAATATTTTCAAAAAACAATTATTATTCCTTGTAATAACAATATATTACATATAAACTACATATATCCATCGGTTGTTGAAGTAAATTTTTTGAAAAAACCCAAAATATATATATATGTATTTAATGTTGGAGGCTAGAGATAGTGATTTAATTTATTTAAAGGGGAAATATCCTAAAATGTTAAGAAACAATGATGTAAATCATTAAATACCATCATTAAATCAACAAAATATCATATTTATAATAGGTCATTGTTCTTTCATGCGTTCTAATAAGAGATAAAAAAACTTAATAATTTGAAAATTAAGAATTTAACAAATTGGAAAGATTATGTTTTAAACATATTTAAAGAACGCTCCCAAAGCCTACTTATTATGCTAGTCATAGTGCTAGTCATCAATTGATTGAAAAACAAAATTGCAACCTATGAAGTATAATAACAGAAAATAGCATGTGTAATAATAATGGTGAGTAAACATAGGTTATTTATATCAAACTCGCCTTTATTAAAAACCATTGGCCATGCCATACGTCCCAAACACCTTCAACACATTATCCTTTTGCCTTTTGTTTGATATCCTAGTACCTTTATCTGTCATATTGCGTATATACAGTATATTTTGTTTTTAAATAATTTCCTTAGTCGCCTTGTAAATGCAGTCACTAGCGAAATCATTGTCGACAAGACTCACCTAAATTTGTAGAACTAACAAAATATTGTGTATGTGATTTTATTCCTTATAATTTAGAGTACTAGGTAAATTCGTTAACCGTAAAATTGTTTAAAGAACAGTTTAAAACATTGTTTTAGAATTATAAGAACCTACTTAAAATAGTTTATGGATTGAACAATTATTAACTTCTTTGTAGATTTTAAAAGATATTTTGCATGATTTTCAAAATAGATATTTAATCTTTTAGTATTAACGGGAAATACTTATCCCGGACGGTCTTTTGTATTGACTGCATGGTACGAAAGAAAATGAGACCATCAAAGTGACTGACAACATATTTAAACGCAATTAAAATACAATTTTGTAGCTTTCATTTCTCTATATAATAAACGGTACCAGGAACTGGCACATACTTTCTCACAAATACATTTAAATTACTAAACAGATTCACTGTGACTTGTAGGGTGGGGTAGGAGAGATTTTTTATTAAAGTTGGAGATTAACTAATAAATATTATTATTATTATTATTATTATTATTATCTAGAGAGAAAACAATTCGATCGATTTCGAAAAAAATTGCACCAAACACGTCAATTAGGTCTTTATAGATGCACGTAAAATGGTTTTGAAATTTTTTTTAAACAACCCGCTTTATGGCCAAAAAACCCCCAAAAACAGTTATTATTATTATTATTATTAGCTAAACGAGAATTTTTAGAAAGATGCGGGTTTCTGTATATGGTAGGGCACATTAAAGGCTACAAATAAACCAAATTTTATCAAAATCGTTAGAGCCGTTTTTTAATAAAAAAAATAATAACTGATTTTTTGGGGGTTTTTTGGCCAAAAAGGGGGTTGTTTTTCAAAATTGTTCAAAACCCTTTTTCGTGCATCTATACAGGCGTACTGGACATGTCTGGTGCAAATTTGGTTGAAATCGATCGAATAGTTTTCTCTCTAGCTTTGTATACTTTTATTAAAGTAGGCGATTAACTAATAAATATTATTATTATTAGCTAGAGAGAAAACTATTCGATCGATTTCGAACAAATTTGCACCAAACACGTCAATTAGGTCTTTATAGATGCACGTAAAAAGGTTTGAAAAATTTAGAAAAACAACCCCCTTTATGGCCAAAAAACCCCCAGAAATCAGTTATTATTATTATTATTAGCTAAACGAGAATTTTTAGAAAGATGCGAGTTTTTGTATATGGTAGGGCACATTAAAGGCTACAAATAAGCCAAATTGTATCAAAATCGTTAGAGCCGTTTTTTTATAAAAAAATAATAACTGATTTTTTGGGGTTTTTTGACCAAAAAGGGGGTTGTTTTTCAAAATTGTTCAAAACCCTTTTTCGTGCATCTATACAGGCGTACTGGACATGTCTGGTGCAAATTTGGTTGAAATCGATAGAATAGTTTTCTCTCTAGCTCTGTCTACATACAGACATACATACAGACATACATACATACAGACATACAGACATACATACAGACATACAAACAGACATTTTGTAAAAACCACTTTTTTGGACTCAGGGGGTCCCAAAACGGATATTTCCACAAAAATCTCAACATCGATTTTTTTTGCGATCACTATACTTTCTCTATACTATAGTATAGTGAGAAAGTAAAAATATTTCATCTATTCAATACCAAGAGCTTTTCATAAAATTCACCCACCTATTTCAAAAGATCTTACTCTTGAAATACAGTTTTCCAGGAACTGTTTAATCAGCACGTCACAATATTACCTTCTGATTTGATTACAATATGCATGTTGATCACTATGCATCTATTTATGGTGACAGCGGACGGTAATGTTTAGTTTAATGTATTCAGTTAATACTACATATTACAACACAAATCACACTGTCAAGCAGTGATTATTGTCCATCAAGGCCTAACATAACTACCAGCATGCTGTATAAGTAAACACGGGCGAGTCCATCCATTATTCATTAATTATGCTATGACGTTAGAGCAGTGGTATAGCGCAATATGGGTGCACACTTAGTTTGTATTAATATACAGATAGCATAAAATGATTTTATAATATTTGCGTAACTTTGAAAAAAACTTAACCCAGTTTGTATTTCCTTAGGGAACCCATAAAAATGCATTAAAACATGATTTAAGTAAGCGTAGTAGACGTTCTAGCTTTCTCTAGTACGCTCAAAACAAAATGTTATAAAAGACCACTTTTAAAAAATAAATAAAATATGCTTAATTCTTTAATCACGACATTATATTCGCTTCTTTGAGGGTTGATTTGACCAAAACTTATCAAAATTATATGTTATGTTATTTTTACCAATAAACAAGTTGAAACAATATTTAAACTGAAATATATTTAGTAAGTAGTAAAAACTATTTAATCTTTGTTGCCCATGTTTTACGAATTTGATTATATTTGTATTAAGTAATATTTAACCATTTAAATAAAATAACTAAAACATGTTGATATTTCATATTTATTAGGTATGGTTTAAGGTTATTATTAATCCAAAGGCTTTACGTAAAAGGCCTTTCATAAAATTATGTGTGTTTATGAAAGGGAAGAAGGTTAAAGTGTAAAGCACGTACATGTCTCCCTGGGTTTAACAAGATGATGATTAGTTTAAAGTTTCTCAAAGCTTGCTACAACCCTGTGTTACGACAAGAAGTTTATTAATATCTTTAAGTATATAACTCACTATTTCGGCACGATTTGAATTATTAAATTCTGAAACACTGCGTAATACTACTCTGATGGGTGTCTAACACGCTCTTGGTTTGTTTGCTACAGATGTTGACATTTGATTGATGACTGACAAAGTGCCATAAACCATGACCAATATGTGTGTAGTATATAGATAGGTTTATCACCAATACCGTAACAGATTGAAATCATCCAGTTTGAAAGCATGCTTCGTTAAAAATGATTACCAGCATAACAACATTAAATATCTCACGCAGCTATTTGCATTCTATCAACCAATAATTTTCTTCATCTCTTCACAAAGAATATTTAAACCTGGTTAGAGTGGTAGTGGTTATTATAGGGTCACCACTTCAGGACACGGACGACTACACAACACAGCAGGACCAGGGGTAGTGCCTTCTTCTGCGCTTCTCGAGAGACATCCAGTGAGGTTTTGAACGGGCCTTGAAGTCCTGAGGATGGTTATCATGGGGAGCGCTTCACATCAAACACGACTAACAGACGTACACTCATCGTCGCCTTCATTGGGGAGTCCTCCTGGTATCTGATGTCGGTAGCTGCGGGCAGCGAATTCACCAATCCACATTTCTTCGACGGACGATCACAACACAACGCCGGCGGACACTCTCTTCCTGTCTCCCGTAGTCAGACTGTCGGTCGGGCTGCGGGTGACGATTTCTTCCAGCGCTAATTCATTGTTCTATTTGTTTCAGTCAGCTCTTCATTTCTGAATTCGAGACGGGCCTTCACCGTAGCTCCGGGATTCCTCTGCCAGTGATGTTTAGGTACGAGACATGGTGTTCGGCTGCCGGCCCGGTCTCGGGGAATGATTTTCTCACTTTTTCTTCTGTTTCAGCTCCAATTCTTCACTCGTTCTTGGGATCGTGCCTTCATCGGAGCTCCGGGACCCTCAGTATGCCAATGATGTTTAGGCATGGATTTTGGAATTCCGTTGATTGCTGGTCTCGAGTAGAGACATCTTCATGCCGCCACCACCATACCATTAACAATGATTTTCCTTAATGTTTCAGATTGACTATTACAGTCATTAGGGGAAGTTGTTACACCTCCTCTGTGAGCAGTTTGGGGAGAGGGGGATGGTTTAGTGGGTAGTGGGTCCGCGCGGCATCGGATCGAGTCCCACAGTACATTCTCTTGGCCGTGAGGTATGCGTAAGAGAATTCCATCCTCTAAAACCAAAAAACAAACAAAAAACAACAATATATATTATAGGATGTAATTAACTAGATGGGGAATGCTGGTTTTGCTGATGGTGAAACATTCATTTGTGAAAAGCCGGGCCTTTGTTGTCATTGTTGTTATTTTGTTTGCTTTTTGATATATATTTATTTTACAATTTCATGTTTGCTTATTTATATTATATGTTCCACAATCTCTGTCATGCCCAGAACGTTTGAGAGAGCAGACAGAAATTTGGGATAATGATTAATTGGCACAAGCGGAAGATAACGGCGAAAACATTTTGACAGTCTTAAATTTAAAATTTATTATCTACCCTAAAACAATACACCTTTATTAGCATGAGAATAGAGAGGTCAAGTTCTGAACAATTGTTTCTTATGTAATACATAAAAACATGTCATCCCACATTTGAATTTTGCCTTTAAGGGTCGAAAACGTACCAACCAATTAACCATTAATTAATCTCTATTTTACTTTGCTTAAATGTCGAGAAATGAAATTTGGTATATTGATTTCATAACCAATAAAATTTTGGTTGCTACCGTCTAAGAGGTTATAATGGGGTTACTACCTCTATACAATAAATAACTTTATACAAGTAAATTCATACATGATAGAAAGCTAAAATGCCGTGCATATTATTGTTCAGTGATATAAAAAAGAAAAACCCCATTTGTATTTCGATTACTTAAGTGTATAGGGTAAAATTGTATAACTAAACTTAAAAATAAATAATAATTAGTACACGTGCTATTAGGATAGAGACCTGAAACTTGCAACATATTATTAAATAACTTGGCATAAGATATTTATGACAAACAAAAGCAGATGCGTTTATATAATTTACGTGTAAGGGGTAATATTTTCGTATACCAATTTCAAATTTTTACGTTCGTTTGAATATTAAGAGTAATAAACAGGCAGAAACGTGATTTTAGAGCTTATAGGTGCAAGTACTATCTATATATTTAATGTTTGTCTGTTGACATAGTCTTACAAGTATAAGCACTTGCATATTAAATATGTGATTTACAATTTAAGACTATTAGTTATAATTATAAATATGACATTAAACATTATAAAACTATAACTCGTTTATAAAAATTAAAAAATGGTAACGTTTAGCTGTCGCTCAGGATTCCGTACTGTCAAAGTTCCTGAAAATGTACAGTTCTAAAAGAAACTTGAAGCAAGTTCCAATAAAACATTCTAGTTTTATGTAAGTCAATAATTAATAACATCTTTTATGAGAAATAATTTTATGACCATAATTTTGTCAGTAACATTAGGGATTATTTTATTGTGTAATAATGGATTGTGTTGGCTGGCCTAAGCTGTTTAATTTTACAACCCTCCCATTAAAGTGATAATAGAAGCCTTCCCTCCAACCCGTTAATACTTTAATATCACTTAACAACGAGCTGTATCAAGGTCTAGGCCAAAGTTTAAGCTCGGTGGGGTAGTTATACGGATTAAATGTTAGGGCAAAGCTTTCTTAAGTTTAATATTTAAGGGCAATTTTATCTAAGTTCAAATGTGAAGAGGGTTTGTGTTAATTGCGTTTTCAAAACTGTTAAGTGGAGTTTGATAGTTTAAACACAGCTGTTGTTGATTTTTATGTATCAATTTTTTTGTGATGAATTAATTATTTGAATTAGATTTATATTTTATAGAAGGGCATTCTCGTGGTATTGGGGTGCGAGTCCAATTCACACCATGTGACATGAGGAAGTACCAAAACAAATTCTATGGGGGATGCATTTCTCAGTTACTTAAGTGGAAAATATCTTAAGGTTTAACCTTCCAAAACAAATTGTTGAAGGAGATCATAAATGTAACTTTTTGAAAGAGTGAAAGGTTATCAGGTTTCCACTGACACAACACTATCTGATCGCAGGCGCATTCAGTTTCAATTATGGGGACAGAGGCAGAGAATAGGTTTATAAGGAATCTAAGACAGACGGAATCGTATTCCATCAAAGACAGCTTTGAGGCAACACTAAATGATGGTAAAAACCAGACCATTCAACATTATGCAGATATTGAGCTTTCTGTAGGGCATTATAAAGAATTGTTGTATGCTTAAAACTCAACTCCAGGTTCGGCCACTGCGGTGGAACCAGACTCTGAAATCACACCGCATTCGGACTTTCAATTTCAATTTCAATTTTATTTGTCTGTTGACAATTTTACATTGTATAGACATGTCCACATATATAAGATAATTAAACAGTAAGACACAAAAACAATTTAAAAACTAACAACCAACACAATTTATACAGTATTCTTTACATATTTCATCAGATTAGTTACACACTTTTATAATTATACTAAAATAAATACTATCATAAATAAAGAATTCGCAAAGTATTATTAACATAAAATAAAATCAGTTACTACAAAAAATTTAAAATAAATTTAAAATGAAGATAGGGATACTACAATATCCTAACCATTATGTAGGACAATAATGTAATCCCTGGATAGGTAATCCTAAATATAAACAGAATCAACGAGATCCATTCCCCACACTCGACCAACCTACCACCCATTGGCTGAGGAACTCCTCCCCCGAGTAAAAAGAGTTTGCCACCAAGGGAAGACTTCTCTTAAAAGCTTTCAGTTCTTGGATAATTTAAATTTTTATTGGAAGTTTATTAATAAGTGTAACTCCTGCTTGAGAAGGAAGTTTTTTAGACTTTTCGAGTGTGTGCTGTCTTATCCGTAAGACATCTTCCTGCCTGGTATTGTGATTATGTATATCTTTACTTAATATTGAAATACATTTAAATTTGAAGTAACAAATTGTTTGGAAGATATACATACAGGGGAGGGTGAGTATTTCCAACTTCTTGAAAGTGCTTTTGCAGGATTCCAACTTTTGTATACCTCCTACAAGCGTCACAGGCTATAAAAATAGCCTTTGCACATTTTGAAATGACGAGTCTCCCCACAGTAAGACTCCGTAGTTAAGATGTGGGTAGAGCAGCCCGTAGTAGGCTTTTTTAAAAGTTCCAAGGCTACCAAATGACTTCAGATTTGGTAATGCAAAAAATCCTTCGACAAATGCTATCAATATGACTATCCCAGCTTAATTTACTGTCAACAATCATACCCAGTAACTTTGCTGATTGTGCCTCCTCGATTTCAGTCTTACCCAACATAAGGGATGGTCCAATTTTATTATTTTGGTTTTTTAATCTGAAATACATCAGACTGGTTTTCCTTGAATTAATCGATAAATTAAAAATTATTCCCAGCAAAGTACTGGCTTGTGACATTAGATTCTACGAATGAATTTAATTCAACACTTTCTACGGCAACTGCTTGAAAGATAATACTTTAAAAGCAGTCTTATAACCCTGGAGACTAATAACAGACAATAGCAACATAACTATAGACGAGAAGTTCGGAGGTATATACATCCTCATGGAGGACCTTTTGCAATGGCATTGAGACAATTCCAAACACTCAAGTCTTCACAAAGTATTTGTCAGAAGTCTCGTTTCTCTCAGGGAAAATGACGGAAACGGAATAAATTTGTTATTATTTATTCCACTATGATCACCATAGTACTCGTGGTGGTTAAATAAAACGCATAAACAGTATAATATACTGAATCCCGTTCCACTAGCAAACATAAAATCTGCAAACACAGATGTCAGTAAAAGATTAACGCTCCTCGCAGTAGCGGGGGACCACCACGTGATCAATTGTCCGTCCAATGGAAGAGTGGGGCTATTGTTTTGGTAAAATTATCGGTTTGATTATGTTCGATTTTTTATGTCGGACAGTTATATCAGCGTGTCCTGTGCAAATATCTGAATATTAATGTCCAGTCGCGGAATTAGAATTTACTATCAAGGGTAGTTTTATTAATACGTTTTGTTGAAATAGGAACAATAGGTTATAGGAGAATGTAGTTGAATTATATATAGCTGCTATATCGGGTTAGTGGTTTTGAGGACATAAACACGGACTGAACCTTGCAAAATTTATTTCCTCTTTTTTATTCTTTATACGTGTCATTAAAACCAACTCAACCATTAATATTTTTCATTTGTCTATCAAATTTAAATATATCCTTCCGTAAATGCATCTATGGTATGGGTGTTTAGCAAATTTGTTTTCTACGAAGCTTAACAAATTACCCAGAGTCAAGGACAGTAGCATAGTTTGTAGCCCAAGACATAATTATTGGAGACATTTACCAAAACTCGTTTTTTTTTAATATTACATTTTATTTTAAAGATGACCTTGTAGGGCACAAGGTACAATCTGATAAGAATTAAACAGGGCTGCACCTTTGGCCACATACAAACTGCCCCACTTTTTTTAGGTCATTTCTAATATACAAACTGCCCTACAAGGTCTAGGTATAAAAACAAGGTACAGGCCGGGGTGTCGGCGACATACAAACTGCCCTACTTTTCTACCTGACACAGGTACGGGATATTTCCCTCCGAATTCCCTCATACTAATAAATAGTTTATATTAGATAATAACTAGTAGACCCACTTCGTTTGCATACCTATTATATAAGCACGCAACGGTTCCTATTAGATAAGAATAACAGATAAATAAATATACGAATATACTGGCTGTTTCAACTTGGTTCATAAATTATCTGTATTATTTTGTATGTCCAAACAATGTATGTAAACGAAGTGGGTCTACTAGTTCTGTTATTATCTAATTTAAACTATTTATTTATTGGTATGAGGGAATTCGGAGGGAAATATCCCGTACCTGTGTCAGGTAGAAAAGTAGGGAAGTTTGTATGTCGCCGACACAACGGCCTGTACCTTGTTTTTATACCTGGACCTTGTAGGGCAGTTTGTATATTAGAAATGACCCAAAAAAAGTGGGGCAGTTTGTACGTAGCCGCACCTTTATCTTTCCAAATCAGCCTTGGAGGAAGTACACCAGAATGAGGTACCTCTCAAGTATAGCAAAGTTGAACAAATTTATTTATTTATGTGACGTGTACGAAAAATTTACTAAAATATATGTTACCCTAAGTGTTGTGTATATCATAATATAAGTGTTTGAGTGGTCATAGATAGCTGGACTTACGATGCTGCCTGTGGCAGTTAAACATGTAGCGGCATAAAATGTAAAGTACAAATACAGACTACATTTGACAGAAAATAAATAATATATACTATAATATACGTTATAATATTTGCTTAGTAGTTATAAAATATATATAAATACAACCTTTTATCATCAATATTTTATTTGTTTATACAAATTTAAAGAAGTGATATTTCTACCTGTTTGTTTAACAGCTGATTTCACAAATCATCTTTAATACTTAAACAATCCCATTGTAGATTATAGTTTGGGGTTATTTTTAGGCAGTCCTAGGTAAGTAGGCCTTAATGTTGTTTGTAAATAGCTTGTTTTTAAATTTTGTATTTCTAATGTGTATATAATTAATCATCATGTGTTTTTTTCATGGGGGTTTACTAGTCTCCTAATAATTGTTACCTCTTTAAACTGCAGTATATACTTTTCTTTCTTATTACATTCTTCAATATCAATTTCTTGCACTTCCTATTTTAAATATCTGTTCCATCCTCCCAGTCTTCCTTATTTTTTAAACTTCTTCTGGATTAGAGAATATATTTCTGTCTTTAACTTACTCCACACTTCCTAGATTTGATCTATAACCTTCCCCAAGCAAAACTCTAGCTATCTCTTTATCCTTCTACATATTGCCAAATGTATTTCGTCCTCTTTAACTTTCTCTCTAATCAAATCAATTTTTCTTCGTTAACTTCTTAATAATTATCTTTTTCCTATTGTTAATCTCATTAAGTTATAACCTTCCAGACTTTATACTTTAACTTTCACCATGTCGCCCAATTTGCTTTTACTTTTAACTTCTTCCACATCTGCCAGTATCGTTGTTACAATGTAACATACTGCCATGCCTTTCTTGGCTCTTTCTTCTTTCACATGGATTTCTCTGCCTACCCCTTGTAAATAATATTTCTCTATCATACTTCCTACTTCTTTAACTTCTTTAATATTAGAAAATATCTCTCTGTCTTTGACCTTAGTAAACACTGCGAGTATCATTCTAGATATTTCTCCCAAGATAGTTTCTTTCAACTTCATCTTCCTTCAACATACTATCTCATATATTTACTCCGATTCGACTTCTTCCAGTATATTTATTTGTGTTTTTACTAATTTTAAATCTAAATCTTGACTTTTTTAACTTTCTCCAATTTTTTCCCAACATAATTTTACTTACAACTACTTCCACATCCTTCATGTCGTTATTACTCTATAACCTCCTTTTAAGCCTGTTTCGGAATACATTTTTAACGTCATACACACCCGCAATTCATACTTCCTCTATATTCAATAATCTTATTCAACTTCTTTAATAATCGCGTCTTGATATCCATCCAGTGCAAACACATCTCAAATATATTTATTTAATTATCCTCTAATCTGCATCTTCTTTATACTGTATTTAATCCAGGGGCGTATATAAGGGGGGGCCCAGGGGGCCCAGGCCCCCCCGAAATTAGACAGTGTAAGACAAAATTAACTAATATGAGTTGTTGAAATGCATAATTTGCCAGATCTAATAGATTCTGTAATCTGTAAACATTGTTAACCTCATTAAGTCTTTATAATATACCATTTTTTTACCTGTCAAAGATTCACTTGTTTACACCATTTTTAAAACAATATTAAAATAATCTAGTTGTAATTTACCCACTGAAATCGGCCTTAAAAACTAGCGTGAAACATTGAGTATAACTACTTTATTACCCAAATTACCTAATATAGGCCTAACATTGGTCTTGCCCCCCCACCCCAAAAAAAAATATGTATATTCGCCACTTTTAATCACTTAATGCCTTTCTTCTCCTCCCTCTATTTAACTACATATATATTGTAGGTCAGGATGATTATAGACTTAGAAAGGAGTATCGTTTTAACACAATTGGACGCTAAAGTTAAAGGCGCAATATCGTTAAGCTTTGTTACACAAGGGGAAACTTCGTCCGACTCAATAATTGCCAATATTCCATTTTACTTTCCTGTTGTATTGTATTATTAGTTATAATGAGACAATTTGAAGCGAAGGCTATCTTAATTGGTAAAGTCTATAATTGGAGTTATTCAATTTAAAATCAAC
>JAGFPH010003978.1:15381-89001 GCA_018207615.1 Philaenus spumarius | reverse complement strand
GCCGAATAACTTGTACAATTTGAAATGTAAATCTCTAAACACAAGATAGAAAATGTGTTTGAATGTTTAAATTAAACAAGAAGAGAAGTTTGTAAACGTACAAGTATAACTTCAAAATAAAAGAAATCAAGTTGCCCTGGAAACAAGATTACAAACTTTAGTGTGAATTTGGAAAACTACACAAAAATGAATATTTAATGTAAAGATGGTATTCAATAGAAACAAGGTTCTTATTTGGGATCCTGTACACAAAGATCACAACAAAAACAAATGAAAGAAGAGGCTTGGAGGAAAAGAGCAGCTGATATGAATATATCTGCTGACTAACAATAGCAGAAGGTCATAAGCTTTGCTTCCTACCAATTAGAGAAATGACAAACGTCGTTGTTTTCCTTTTCATTTTGCACAAACTTGCCATTAGTAATGCAACACTTATCAAATAAATTGCCTGATTTTCCACGCGAGACAGAGATGTGTTGGTCAGTAAAATGACCAATGGATGTGCGTGGGTTTCTTGTGAACCCCGGAAGTCTACAGACCAACAGCGCACACGCAAGTTTATATGCACCTTTTGAAAATTGTCATCAGTGGTTTGGCATTAAGTAATCGTTAGATGCGGCCATCACGCAAAAGAATTACAAAATTCAAATTTATATACTATACATACTCAAACATTCAGTTGAACATTATTTTTATTTCTTAAATCAGTTTAAAGATTTTTTGAAAACAGAAGCAATAAATTGCTAAATGAATAAAATATACAACATATAGTAGGCGTCTCACTTCTCTCGTCGACTAAGTTTTTTTTTAACATTTTTACTAAAACTACAATAGTAATTTATGGGTTAGAAATTTGATTCTCTGCATTTCGGTTGCATTCGGCTGTATCTATTTATGTTTTCAAACTATATTCAAGTTAAGAGCAAACAAATAAAATTATTGATAAATAATAACAATAGTAATGACAAGTCTGTAATGCATGAACATGCGAAGGTTATGTTCAGTACACAGGTGGTCAAATTCAAAGAGAAGTAAGTGTTCATAGTCGCAGCTGGCATCTACATTTCTGAGGCGTATGAATAAATCAAACAATAATTTTCCGGAATGAATAAATGTATGCATTCCTGGAAGAAGGGAATTTTGTTGTCAATGTTTATCTACTTTCCCAGTCCACCAATATTTTCTGAATTACGGTTCTTTGATATGTTTAAAGTGTTTTAAGCAGGGAATTTAAGCCTTTTTTAAAGCAGACAGAAATGTTGCTACATTTGCTAATTTTGTCACTGGTGTCAGACCATGTATCAAAATGTTGTCATTAAAAGCTTGAGCCGAAATAATAATTCCAATGCATTACCTACATAATTCAATGTTTGTATATATTTTATTACTGCCAATACATTTAGAGCCAGACAATGTTCTAAGTACACCCTTTAACACTTCCATAATAACAATTTTAATTCTACTTAAACAGTATAATAAAACCTATTAAATATGTATATAATATAATTATTTGTCAAATTCGTGTTGCAAGATAATATTGAGAAGCTTATTTTCAAGCAATTGTGTCCTGGCAAGAACAGTTTTGGTGACCGCCCCCAAGAACATGGGGGAACAATCAAACTGTGTCTTGCTGGCATCACTTTCACGCCGACCATTTTTCAAACGTCTTTTTAAACGTTAATTGGTTACTTTCTCAGCTGTGAAGTTCTGGAATTGTTCTTAGTTCATCAAAGCTGAACACTTTATTGTTTTACAAACACACATACACATGTTTTGTATAGACCCCATTAAGTTTTAAGCAACTATAGTAGCTTGTTGAAGATCTTCGAACATGATGGGGAATGGGGCTGTTGTAAGCTTCTAACATGTCTAGTTATTTATTTACAAATCTCTGCAATGGTAGTCTGTTGATAAATTCTGTTTTTCGCAAAGAATAAATAGTTGATTCTAATTTTGCAAAAGTAATGAATGTAAATACATTCAGGGAACGTGTGTTGGTTCCGTATAGGCTTGTCTTAAAATAAAATAAACAACAACACTTAAATCATTCACATTTATCAAATTATCATCGGAAATGAAGATCATCATGTGAAAATGAGCAAACAGGTATGGCATTAATTTAAAACTAAATTATAAATATTTAATCTCAGCGAAGAAATGTTGCTACATTTTTAAAAAGGGTTTCCATTGACCCTTTATATTGCTGAAATTCATTGCTATCAGTATTAGTATATGCACAACTAATAGCTAATACTCTGACATTTGGTTCTTCCAGTGAGTACGACTAAGACACATCTCAACTGGTTGTTTCCCCTTTATGAATTTTTTTTTAAACTGTTAGGTGACTCCAGCCTCTCAACTAAGTGTCAGCGATACTGTTTTCACAAAGGAGTACAACTTTTCCATGTAATACAATGTAAAATATCTTTGTCAATATACAAACCAATATTCCGTTCGAGTTCATACATAGTAAACCACATCCTTTGTATGTTTCAATATTATTATGGATTTGAAATCTCCGTATTTGCATACCAACAATTTAAATTTGCATTTCTTTGTGGGTCTGTTTTGATGTTTTTCGTACTTTTAAAACTCGCACTGAATAACCTTCTCGTCATTGCAGAGTGTTGCATCATTTTCTGCTTCTTTTTATTCATGTTGTTATTTCTTAGAATACTGAGAATTGAGGGGAATAATGAATAAACATCTGCAACACAAATTTAAACGTTTTATTATTGCTTTTGTTTTAGCAAACACACATGAATTACGTGCTCTGTATTCAGTTTTAAGAAACTGTTTTAGTAAGGTGTTTACCATTTTGATGAAACGTTGGTGTTATATGATCCTAAATTTTATATTAATTTCTTTAAGAATTTTTCTTTATATATATATATATATTTCTTTGTATTTTCTTAATCATTTGTCTCACATAAGCGTAAGTCATTTAGGGTGAGTGGGTTGGGTACGGAAGGTATGTCGGGAAATCAGAAATTTTCTAACTCATTGAAGTAAAACAATAGTGGTTACAGCGGTGTGACTGGTGGCGCCCTCTATTGGGAATACTGGGAACCCAAAGCCAAAAACGTAGCATGACCAAACCTCTTCAGATCTCCTGGAAAACGTTGAAGGATATTCTTGCTATAACGTTCCTGGTTTACATTAACAGCTTCCCGTTATCATCTTCAACTACAGCTGGACCCAGTTGTCAGGACGTTGCAATCTAAGAAAACGTATTGTATGCTTGTTGAAAAAACTGTTTAGATTGTCATGCATTTTTCTGAAGCCATCAAGGTGGTAGGAACACTGCGATTTCGCAGTTCATTGCAAGCGTAAATGTGCAATGAACTTCTCTGTATTTTTGTCCCTTACATTTAAAATTAGTCCAGCATTCTATACGGAATTCATCAAGGTTTTTAAACATCCTTCTCAAAGAAGTATTGCTGATGTCCATTTTCAGAGATGTAACGAAGGGTTCTTTCTAGAGACTGCAAGATTTTCTGAATAAGTCTACTGTGGCTTTCATGTGTTTTGATCCTTTTTTGAATTCATACTCACTCTTTAAGCTGAGTCAAAACAGTACCCGTTCGACGAAACTGGTCAACAACAGTTATCACTACTTGGCGACTGATTGTGTAAGGTTCTTGTAACTCTACAGCAGTTCGCATTAAACTAGGATGGCCTAAAGGACCTATTCAACGTGAGTGGTCCTTTAAACTTTCTCTCCAGTGGCCAGCACCATTAAAGCGTTAATTAAACTCAAACATGAAAGTAATAATAAACAACTTGGCCTTTGCAACAATCAATAATATAATCAGATGTTCTAAAAATTTACCATATCTGTTTTAACTTCACTACTGCTGTATTTATTTTGACTCATGCAGTAATTCATAAACCTTTTCCACCTTAATTTAAATGATCATGATTTTGTTTTCAATAAGAAAACTCGCACGAAAATCACTTATAATTCCTACATTCCTTAACGCACTTAATTTGAATATGAATTAGAGTTAGAGCATAACTAAAATGCATTATTATAATTAAATTATTACTATAGACAATATTTTTAGAAGAAGTTAGCTCTGACACTCTCTAGCACTTTTACAAAGTGTTCTCTTGTATTTTCCATCTCATCTACGTAAAAAGTCAAATAATATCCACCGGATATAACACATCAAGTAATACAAATCTATTCCTTATACACTGAAATCACTTCCTTTCTGCAATTTACATATTACAATATGTGTTTGCATCTACTACAATTTAAATTTTCATTTCCCTGTGGAATATATTTGAAGGGTGTTTTAATTTTAAAACTCGCATTGAATATTATTTTCATCGTTGGCAGAGTGACATATATATTATTTTCCGTTCCCATTCAACTGTTCTAAAATCTATATTTTGATTGTCTTAATCACCGTGAGCTGGTACGTATATAATCTTAGCGCTTGCATTACAAATTGTACATTTTCATTAGATACGTTTTTTTTAATGACTTTAAAAGCAACTCGTCACTTAAGCGTCGACGTAAGAAGTCAGGTTACTTTGAAATTGAAAAAGATGGCCTAACTTGGTTGTGTTGACGAATTTATTTCCATTTTACTTACTAAAAGCACCTTCATTCTAAAATTATATAGCTAACGTGGTCGTACAAAGTCAGAGGTCCGATTTTTTTCTTTCTTTCTCACAACCAACATGTACGTAGGTGGTTGATTATTTTACAATTTTATTTTTTTTGTAAATTATGCATCTTTTAGTTTAAACTAAATTATTTATGTTATTTAGTAAGGAAATTGTTAAATAATTTATTTAAGTAAACAATTTGAAATCATACTATTTCTTATACCTTGAGAAACTCTTTTAATTTAAATATGTTTTATGCACAAAACGTGAAACTTAGACCAAGTGTTAGGAAGACATAAAATATTTTTTGAAAGGATCAAATGGCATGGTAAGGCCTAGTTACTTGTCATGCTTATGTAAGTCTTGTGTAGGCATCAGTGAACGTTAAAAAAAGCATGGGACAGCGAACTTAAAACGGTGCTTTTGTGTATTTTTTTTTACAAATAAGGTTTGTATTTCCTATTTTCTCCGGCTGAGGGTAACCTACCCATTATAGCCTCTTAGATAAGAACCGCTTTTGGTGAAAAACATTCCGTACATTATTACTTAATTGCACTCTCAATGAAAATTAAATAAGAGTTAACGGAAAGTATTGACCTTTTACTTCTTACGCACTAAATTATCTCTACTGGTACACCTGACTCCAGGTTTCTAAGGCCTGCCAATAACCCTCAGATGGGCACTTTGAGAGTGGCACGCTACAAGGTCTTAATTCAAACTGTAATTCCAATCCTGAACGCTGCACAGGTTCATAAAAAAATAAAAATACTATCACATGATTGCTGGAAAATAAAAGCAGTTAATTATACAAACCTGGCACACATTACAAATTGCAATCTCTAAACTACTAAAACTAGAGACAACTTTTCAGTAAATGAAGGATCGGTTTTCTTCTCGGACTTGATGTTCTTTTTTAAATGTACTCTACAAGGAATATAAATACAAAACATAAGTCTTTACAAGTAAGAATAAAACATCCTATCCAGTATTCTAACTCTGTCGAAACAATAGATAAGGAAATATTTCCTTTACAAACACATACATAACTTAAACATTGAATTACAATTTCTCAAGTTTTTGTTTGAAAATGTGATCACATATGTTTGTAAATGATGGAGTAGATAGAAACGTCAAAGTCGACAATGGAAACGTCTGAAAAAAGTTTGTTTACTAAGCATTGTAAAGGTTGTGAGAGAAGGTCAAAAGTAAACTTTGAACGAGAATAATTACAGAGCAACTAATATTTAAACACTTCTGTCTGAGCAAGTTTATTTAAATTTACGGTATGGTGGGTACAGAGAGAGGGATTTGAGAAATAATTAATACAATTGTAACTTAGTTCTGACTGGCATTTGGAATTGTAAACATGTTTAAAACTGTTAATGTGATTGAGCTTGGAAATAAATTTAAAAAAGATAACATTATAAAGAAGAAATATGTAAATAAGTAAGTATGTATGACTTAATTTGTGTATTCGTTTGCTATGCACCTCTTAATGTATCTATACCAAATGTGACAAAGTAGCAAAAGTTAATTAACACTAACGCCCAAAAACATATTTCTGTTACCTTAATTTAAGGTTTTAAAATGTGGTAACTACCCTGAAACCGGAATAGAGCACTCACATTACACCTTTAATTATCAGGAAGAGCTCTTAAATTTTCCTGAATTGATTCTTGTATCATACCTAAAAAAATATAAATATCTCATTTCGATTATTTTCAACAGATGAAAACGAGGTACAGAACCCCTAAAACAATAAATTCGTTATTTTACTTCAATTGAAGAGACATAGCTATATCAAATCCCATTAAAGAATACCGTTGAGGGACGGGCTTGTGCACACCGAGACCTTAAACGTTCCAATCGCCGTAGTGCGACGTTGTCACGTTCTTCCCACGCTTCTGACTGCGGCTGACTGAACGCATTTATAATTCTTTAAACTGTGCGATCAAGCCTCGAGCGGTAAATACCAGGAGTGTTCGAGGCTAGTAGATATGGCAACGCTGCGCGCCCATCCAATTAGCCGCCTCGCAATTATATTCTTTAGTGGGCTTTGATATAGTGCATTTATTACGTGTTACATACAAAAAGTAAACCCATCGAATTTCATTCCCTACCGTCTAAGGGTGCGAAAGAATGGTAACTGCCCATATACAATAAATATAAAATTATGTAACACCCTGCAAGTAAGAGAGCTGAAGTTTAGTGGATATTATTCTTAGGGATATGCAAAATAAAAGGTACTTACCTACTGTGGAGGCCACTAATTTTAAACGTTGCTACACCCGCACGTTCACGTGCAGTACAGAGCGCCCATAAGCCATGTTATCCTTACGACAGTCTTAGTGATAATAGCCAACTAAAAAACATCAACTCCCATGCTACGCTCGGTCAGTTGACGTAACCCACATGACAATATAATATACGTGATGCACGCTGTAATGGTAGCAGCATGTCTATTCTCCCGTAAGACCTGTACTGCATGGTAAACGTGGAATCGAGTGTAGGTTAGGCATTGTTTTAGTTAACAACATAAATGCGTTTAAGAAAAAATGTATACAGGCCTAAATGAAAAAACAGATTAATTTGGACGAAATTCATTAAGCGTTTTGGGGCCAGGGAACTCAGATCTAAAATAGTTTTTGAATTTTATTTAATAGTAAGGCTATATATTTACCAAATATTTCTTTCATTAATTTATCCATATCTGAGAGCGAAGCTGATTGGTAAATAAAAAAAAAGAAATATATATGTAAGCTATACATAAAGAAAGATACATAAATTTGTTCATAGAAAGTCAGAAAAATCTGATAATATTAATTTATTAATTCCTTAGAAACAGAAAGTAAACGTGTATATTTATACTTAGGTTTTCCGTAAGAGATGCTAACTAAGTTTTGTTTGTAAAACTAAATACATTTTTAACTTCCCGCTAAGAAAATTTAAAATTTTCTAAAATCGGGAAGTTATTGGTTTCACCCCGTTTTTCGAAAATCGAGTATTCATCAGATCTCGACGTTTTGAGGTCCTAAGAATCTTCCCTGACCACTCCCGAGAGGGTGTCACAATGTCTGTATGTAGGGGTGTGTGTGTGTGTGTGTGTGGGTGTGTGTGTGTGTGTGTGTGTGTATGTAAGTATGTGACCCGCTTATTACTTTTGAACGGCTTAACCGATTGGATCCTATCAAACGGCGTTCTAAAGAGTTCCATTAAACCTAGATTTCCTGAAAATTTCAACTAATTCGGACCGGTAGGTTCTGAGAAATTTCGAAAAAACTAAGAAATAAAAAAATTTCAAATCAGGTTTTTTTGGAATAACTTTTAAACTGCTTTACCGATCAATTCCAAAGTCTAATCAGCTTTTAACCGTGAAAAGCGACGTCGATCGCTACCAGTCCGGTCAAAATCGGTTAATTAGTTCGTGAGATATTGTGAACGAAAGAAAATTTAAAAAAGTGTTTTTTTTTTCAATTTCTCCGAAATTTTTCATCAGAAAAATTTTTGTTGTAGATTCTTTCAATGGACTCGAAAAACTGCATCGATTGCCGCAAATCGCATAAAAATCGGTTGATTCATTCGCGAGATATCGTGAACGAAAGAAAATAAAAAAAAGTGTTTTTCCTCAATTTCTCCGAAACTTTTCATCTGACAAATTTTTGTTGTTTATTCTTTCAATGGACTTAAAAAACTGCATCGATTGAAGCAAATCGCATAAAAATCGGTTGATTCATTCAAAAGTTGTGGCAGTTCAAAATTTCCAAAAATAGTGTTTATCAAACTTTCATCATACTTTTGTAATTAAACTTAGCGGGAAGTTACAGGGATGGCCTTTAGGGTCAATCGTTTTCCAAATTTTTTTTTAACAAATGAGCCTATATAATACACAGGAAAGTTAAATTAGTCTACTAAAAAAAATACTTTTCGAGTAGTTTGTGTAATTTCTGAGAGCACCAAACACAATCAAATTTTACATGTTTATAATACTAGTAGGGATAACCTTAGTAGGGATGGGAAAAACCTAACGGTTTTTTTGTTTTGATTAATCGGTTTGACGGTCATTTTTTTGTCCCAATTAAAACAGTTATTTTTTTTAAATATTCAATAACCGGGCAATAAAACCGACAAAGATATATAATATTTTATTAGTCTATAAAATATTTAACACGACTGTCTTGCGTTGCAATATTTTGGACTAGTGCAATCGTGGAATGTATGCAATTACATCACTTTTGTTTGCCTATTATTCCACGTTTCTGATTTAAGTTCTAACAACTATCAAGATGGCATTGCCATTGTCTTTGTGTCATGTAGAATTTTCTCCAATCTGGCACAATCTTAGTTTTAAATTATTTTAAAATGTATTAGGTTTTATTTTTGTAAAAGTATCGGTACACATTTTTGTCTATACGTTAAATTGTGTTGTTATTAAGTCTTGTAGTAAACATAAATGTGAAAGAGCCTTTATAAATAGGTTGGGCAATAATTATTTGCCATGAATGACATTATTTTATTTTGTCTTATATAGTGTACTTTATTTTATTTTGTGTCGTGAATTTTTAGTTGTAAATTATTTTAAAATTCATTATTTAAATTTTTGTAAACGTATCCGTACAAATTTGTGTCTAATCGTTAAATTGTGTGGTTGTTTCATGACTTGTAGTAAAAAAAATGTTTATTTTTCCATTTCTTGTTAATATAAAAAAATTGCCTACACGTTATTTTCTTCAAAAAAAAACTTAAAAAACCGGTTATTTCAAAAATCCTTATTTTGGAGCAATTATAACCGCTAGTAAAACCGAATATGAAAAAAACCAGAAAACCCGATAATCGGTTATTTTTACAATAAACGCCATCCCTAAACCTTAGCAAGTAAGAAATGCCTTAATATAAAGACTGAGTGGTTTTTGACAATAACACCTCTTTTATTTTAAAAGTTGTATAATAAACATTTGGTTACCCTTAAATTGCATAAAGTTCAATATAGCTACTAGATAAATACACAGACGCGAAACTAAGCACTTGGAGTTTAACTTTGTTGGCAAACTGTTAGTGTACAGTATACAATCTTACCACGAAGTTTAATCTTTGTCTTGGCCGATCTGTGAGCACACATAACCCTTCTACAGTCAACATACATAAATTTATCTTTCATTACTTTGCAACTGTGAATCCTTAATGTAAGTAGGAGTACCAGTGCATATAATATATGCATTTATGATTTATATTAAGTATATATTATAGTTAATTTACAAGGAAGATTATGTAAGACCACAACTATAATCTTATTTGCTATTACAGGATAATTTGAAACGATGTAAAGGAGTAAAAAAATCTTGAAGTACTAACAATGTCAATTATTCAACACTGTGTCGGGCCCTGTCGGGTATCGCTTAGCCAGTTCTAATACAAAAACTGAAATAAAATTCATAAAATAGAAATTTAAATCTTTCTGAAAACATTTGGGATTTAATCACTCTGTTTGTGTTGAAGAAGAATCTTGTAGAAAACACTGTTCTATTGACTCTATAACCAACAATGATTTTGATAGAAGTAGAGAAATAAAACCCAAAACTAACATTGTGGTTTGACTGAGTATGACACAGACTTCTCACGACTCATTTCCAATCTTCCTCAAAACTGAAGTTTCGTGAAACAATTTTATGAAACTACATGCAATTATCAAAAATCCCATTCTGGATAGAACATAACATAACAAAACACGGTGTCTACGATAACCTGAAGAAATAAACGATTCACAAATGTAAATCGGTTTTACATTATCTGAGTGGTTGTGATCCTGCTGGCTATCGGAAAAAAATTTGATTTTATTAGTAATCTGAATATCCTTAAAAACTAGCAACCTTTTATGTATATGCTCATGGGTAGCCTACTTAACAATCACAATTTCCTAAATTATCACACGAAAACTGTGTAGTGTTTAGCTTGAAATACAAATAACTACTATTGTGTAATGAGACTATGGGGTGAACACGTAATAGAGCTATTAGCATTGAACTGTCCAGACTTTAAGTTGGTCTTAACGAAGATAATTATGTGGCTGTAATCTGTTTTGGTTAGAGGAGCTTTTACTGAGGAACCGACTATTTATTGCCCCTTAACTACATAGACCAGCATTGTTACAATGTGTTTTATATATTATTATTATAACCATGGAAACTATCACATTACAAGAGTACAAATTGTTATCTTGTTTTCCTCTTAAACATTGTCTGTTCTTTGGTTCATTTTCTAATGGTTATTGTTTAAAGTTAAGCACTTTTTTTTTATTCCTAAGTTGAGTAAATTGTTCGAAGTTGATTATTCTCGCTGATGTGTTGCTAACAATAAAATTATTATATAATACTAACGGATCAAATTTTGATAATATATTAAACTTTGAGGATCAATAAATCTGAGAATGGAATTATTACAGCAAATCAACTTCGAACATTATTTAATTTCGGAATAAGTGAAAAGTGCAACTTTAAGCATTTGTCATCATCAAATCAACCAATCAATATACTATGGTGAAGATGAAATCAAGAAAAAAAGTAAGCTTGCGTAAATCCACCTGCAATGGAGAGCGAAGAAACGCAATATGAAGTTAAAAATAACGGAAGGCAAACGTTAATAGAAACAACTATTAACATAAATAACTATTACTTTTGCCATGATAAACATAAGCAATGAATTGTTCGACCATTAAGAAACTCAAAATTTGTCTGCTTACCGACATAGTGTAATTTGAAACCTACTCATTTGTATGTTGATTTACAATCTCTCCAATAAAATTGCTAGTTTCGATTTATAAAATGTAATCTTTGTATTTCTAAAAACTAAATGTAACAATAGTTAACCTACTGTAAATAATTCAAAATATTGTTTTTAAAACTGATTCTTGTTTTACAGTCTAGTCTATTGTATGCAATCCAATAAGTCTTACATTAAGTTATTTTATTTCCCTTACTGAATCGTCACTAGTTTTGTTGCACTCTCCTCGTTATGAGTGTCCTGAATTCACAAAATGCATAATGTAGATCTTAGTTATTATTAGAGCAGAGGAGCAGAGCTTTAGGTTATGTGGACCCATTTTTATGATTAGGCTACTTGCTCTTGGAAACTAGGTACAAATTACTAAGAGGTATAAGTATGTCCATAAAACACCTATTTGGCTAAAGTTTACAACACGCCCCCTTTCTATTGTGACAGAGATGGCAACACATAAAAAATACCCTGTATTTAATTAAGTATTTAATTACAATCGTCAGTATCAATAGGCCAATTAAGTTGGTAGCACTTCTAACTTTTAAGATGGTTGTTATTTGCAAAAATATCAGCAGGGTGAATAATATTAGTTAAATCTTTTTCATACTGTTTTAATATTTTATCCAGTCTGTGTGGTTTGCGTTATGTTAGTTACTCGCTATGGTAATCAGACTTTGTGGACTTACATGCTTGCATGCATCCGCTCAGCATAAGGAGTTCTAGCTTTGTTACTAATGTTATAATTGGTACATCCAGTAAAATGAAGCCGATTCATCGGCATTATAAACCTGGTCTGTTGTAAGTAAGTTATTCTTTTTAATAAATTTTGTAATTTCTTCGCCGTATTTACTGTCACAAGATGAGTTGCTTCACTGGAAGTTTTCCAGTGATTGTAAGTTGGCGCTCACCATGCCACATCTTTTATCTATTCAACCACTCTTGGCTGGCTGTGAAATTTGTTTCTCCATCGGGCAAATGTTTGATTAAACTCAAGGATTTTCGGTGGTCTTAAAAAACGTAATATCTATCTGCATTCACGTTTATTAAGCACTAAAACCAAGTAATTATATCTCTTCAATATTTTCAAATATTTTCTCATGTTTCTGTTGCGGTTTACGGTAACCTGAGATTTACAAATTTATTGTGAAGCGTTTTGTAATTAAATGAAATTATTTATCTACCTAATTCTGGTCAAATCCTGCATGTTTATATAAGAATTAACTAGAAACAACCTTTGATCAGTTTTCGGGGTTATTTAAATAATTAGTAAATTTAACTAATTGAAATTCAATTATTTAATTCAAACATTATAAAATTTTAGAGGTAATTTAGACCTTCCTCAGTAACATAAACAAAATATTCTTCTCCTAAGTTGTCTTGTAGAACTTGTGGTGCAACAGACACATAGATAAAAAAAATATGACCTTGAAGTACAGCAAGTATCATTGTTGTAGCCAGTGACAGATAGTCGGTGTTATTTTTTACTGTCGATTCGACAAAGAAATGTTCCAAAATACCAGCAACAGTTATCCTGACAAAAAATTACTAATTGGAGGATTATATTGACATGCCGCAAACACTGGATACATAACAATGGAGATTTATTTCAGAAAGAAAATCAAAATGCTTATTTTAACTCTTTTTACCGACCCTTCTCTCTTTAACTGATTGGCAACGACAAATCAACCAAAGAAGATCAGAAAGGAATTATATAATATATTATAAAAGATCTCTCTGGCAGCTTGGGCCAAAATCTGAAGATTAGTAGGCTCCATTACACAACTGAAACTATGCATTATAAATTATTATTCAGTCCAGTTAACGTTTTCGTGTCAGTTGTAGCAGTCATCTTGCCTATAAACGTTTGATATTCATTTTTTGTGCCAAGTCACAAATAAATATAATATATTAATTACCCTGTAGGTCCGTCTTATTGTGACTTCAAGAGAGTTGTTCTTGACTAGTTTCGAGGTCTTTACCCCATCATCAGATAAGTTATTTCACTCATATGAGCTCGTCAAACATTAAAACAACACATACACTAACACACAAAAATAAACGTGTTGCAGTTGTGTAGGTAATCAGTCGTGCTACTCTTGTCGAGTCAGTTGTAGTCAGTCGTGTCACCATCGTCGTATCGTTAGTAAAAGTCAGCCATGTCTACCGTCGTCATGGTATCAGTAGCTGCCGTGTATACCGTCGTCATTTCATGTGTAGTACTCAGTCGTGTCTATTGTCGTTGTTTCAGTTATAGTATGTAGTAAGTCATGCTACCATTGTCATGTTAATAGCAGTCAGTCGAGTCATTGTATCCTCATTGTATCATAGGTAGTAGTCAGTTGAGTCACCATTGTCATATCAATTGTAGCAGTCATCGTGTCTACCGTCGTTGTTTCAGTAGATAGGTTAGTCTTTGTTGGTAGTAGGTTGTCAGTCGTGCTACCATTGTCGTGTCAGTTGTGTCACCGTCATAGTATCAGTAGTATCAATCAGCCGTGTCTACCGTCGTCAATTCATGTGTAGTAATCAGTCATGTCTATCGTCGTTGTTTCAGTTATAGTTGGTGGTAAGTCATGCTACCATTGTCATGTCAAAAGCAGTCAATCTAGTCACCTTCATTGTATCAGGGGTAGTAGTCAGTTGAGTCACCATTGTCATGTCAGTTGTAGTACTCAATTTGTCTACAGTCGGAATTTCAGTTGTAGTAGTAAGTCGTGTCTACAGTTTTCGTATTAGTTATAGTAGTTCTGTCCCTCTCGACGCCATACTGCCTTATTGTTTATCACACATTGCGTACATTACTATAAAAAAACCTACTTTTAATTAGAACAGATTACATATTCGTCCTCATCCTTCCGAATATAATCAGTATATAACTTATATAATTTAATTCATCAAGGTACTCGCATTTTTGTTTGAATCATATAGCGAAGTGTTGACGCTGACTTAATTTTTCTCTTTATATTAGGTGTAGTATTACTATGTTTACTGTATCAACAAGTGGTGAAGCAGTCGTTCAGTGAATCACGCCTTAAACTTAAAACAATTAGCTGAGTAGGTAATACAGATAACTATAACATAGTAACACAATAACATTGGGTGGACATCAAGTAGTCATAAGGTTTAAACCTATTAACTTTGTTTTAAATGTGGTTTTATTTTATGTGTTTGCGTGTTTGTACTTAATATGTTGTCGACTTCCATATTCAATTAGAGATATCTGATAATGTGGTGTGCATCCCAAAACCCGTCTAATAAATTAACAAAAATATAAGGTAAAATATAAGGGAAAATATAAGGTTCTGAACTACTACATAAAAGTTAAATTATTTCACTTACAATTATTTTGTAATTTTGAAGAGCAGGAAGGTTTCTTCTTTAGTAGTAAATATATTAATTAATTGTGCAAAAGAGTTTAAATGTGTGACGGAAAATATCATCGAGAATTGTGTTCATTTTATAATATGCACACAAGTGGTTAAAATGTTTACCAATTGACGGAATTTAGTTTTCAAACTTCTATAGTTGATTTTAAATTGAATAACTCCAATTATAGACTTTACCAATTAAGGTAGCCTTCGCCTCAAATTGTCTCATTATAACTAATAATACAATACAACAGGAAAGTAAAATGGAATATTGGCAATTATCGAGTCGGACGAAGTTTCCCCTTGTGTAACAAAGCTTAACGATATTGCGCCTTTAACTTTAGCTTCCAATTGTGTTAAAACGATACTCCTGTCTAAGTCTATAATCATCTGACCTACAATATATATTGTTAAATAGAGGGAGGAGAAGAAATGCATTAAGTGACAAAATACAGTATAAAGAAGATGTAGATTAGAGGATAACTTAATAAATATATTTGAGATGTGTTGGCATTGGATGGATATCAAGATACCATTATTTTAAAGAAGTTGAATAAGTTTAGTGGATAGAGATTAATTATGAATAACGGGTGTGTATTACTTTAAAAATGTATTCCGAAACATGCTTAGTAGGAGGTTATAGAGTAATAACGACAGTTGTGGAAGTAGTTGTAAGTAAAATTAGGTTGGGCAAAACTTGGAGAAAGTTAAACATATCAATATTTAGATTTAAAATTAGTAAAAACACAAATATACTGGAAGAAGTCGAATCGGAGTAAATATATGAGAGAATATGTTGAAGGAAGATGAAGTTGAAAGAAACTATCTTGGGAGAAATATCTAGAATGATACTCGCAGTGTTTATTAAGGTAAAAGACAGAAAGATATTTTCTAATATTAAAGAAATTAAAGAAGTAGGAAGTATGAAAGAGGAATGTTATTTACAAGGGTTAGGCAGAGAAATCCATGTGAAAGAAGAAAGAGCCAAGAATGGCATGGCAGTATGTTACATTGTAACAACGATACTGGCAGATGTGGAAGGAGTTAAAAGTAAAAGCAGATTGGGCTACATGGTAAAAGTTAAAGTGGAAAGTCTGGAAGGTTATAATTTAAAGAGATTAACAACAGTAAAAAGAGAATTAATAAGAAGGTAACGAGGAAAAATTTATTTGATTAAAGAGAAAGTTAAAGAGGACGAAATACATTTGGTAATATGTAGAAGGATAAAGAGGTAGCTAGAGTTTTGCTTGGGGAAGGTTATAGATCAAATCTAGGAAGTGTGGAGTAAGTTAAAGACAAAAGGATATTCTCTAATCCAGAAGAAGTTTAAAAAATAAAGAAGACTGGGAGGATGGAACAGATATTTAAAATAGGAAGTGCAAGAAATTGATATTGAAGAAATTAATAAGAAAGAAAAGTATATACTGCAGTTTAAAGAGGTAACAATTATTAGGAGACTAGTAAACCCCCATGAAAAAAACACAGGATGATTAATTATATACACATTAGAAATACACTACTTAAAAACAAGCTATTTACAAACAACATTAAGGCCTACTTACCTAGGACTACCTAAAAATAACCCCAAACTATAATCTACAATGGGTTTGTTTAAGTATTACAGATGATTTGTGAAATCAGCTGTTAAAGAACAGGTAGGAATATCTCTTCTTTAAATTTGTAAAAACAAATAATTTATTGATGATAAAATGTTGTATTTATATATATTTTATAACCATCAAGCAAATATTATAACTTATATTATAGTAATATTATTTATTTTCTGTCAAATGTAGTCTGTATTTGTACTTTACATTTTATGCGGCTACATGTTTCACTGCCACAGGCAGTATCTTCAGTCCAGCTATCTATGTCCACTCAAACACTTATATGATATACACAACACTTAGGGTAACATATATTTTCGTAAATTTTTCGTACACGTCACATAAATAAATAAATTTGTTCAACTTTGCTACACTTGATAGGTACCTCATTCTGGTGTACTTCCTCCAAGACTGATTTGGAAAGATAAAGGTGCAGCTCTGATCAATTCTTATCAGATTGTACTTTGTGCCCTACAAGGTCATATTTAAAATAAAATGTAATATTTTTTTAAAAATACAAGCTATGGTAAATATGTCCAATAATTATGTCTTGCACTATTATACTACTGTCCTTGACTCTGGGTAATTTGTTGAGCTTCGTTGGAAAAAATTAGCTAAACACCCATACCGCAGATGCATTTACGGAAGGTTATATTTAAATTTCATAGACAAATGAAAAATATTAATGGTTGAGTTGCTTTTAATGACACGTATAAAGAATAAAAAATAAAAAAAATTGCAAGGTTCAGTCCGTGTTTATGTCCTCAAAACCACTAACCCGATATAGCAGTTATATTCAACTACACTCTCCTATAACCTATTGTTCCTATTTCACCAAAACGTATTAATAAAACTACCCTTGATAGTAAATTCTAATTCCGCGACTGGACATTAATATTCAGATATTTGCACAGGACACGCTGATATAACTGTCCGACTTAAAAAATCAAACATAATCAAACCGATAATTTTACCAAAACAATGGCAACACTCTTCCATTGGATGGACAATTGATCACATGGTGGTCCCCCGCTACTGCGAGGAGATCTGTGTTTGCAGATTTTATGTTTGCTAGTGGAACGGGATTCAGTATATTCCTGGATATATAAAAACTGTTTATGCGTTTTATTTAACCACCACGAGTACTATGGTGATCATAGTGGAATAAATAATAACAAATTTATTCCGTTTCCGTCCTTTTCCCTGAGAGGAACGAGGCTTCTGACAAATACTTTGTGAAGACTTGAGTGTTTAGAATGGTCTCAATGCCATTGCAAAAGGTCCTCAATGAGGATGTATATACTCTCCGAACTTCTCGTCTATAGTTACGTTGCTTTTGTCGGAACTGTTACCAGTCTCCAGGGTTATAAGGCTGCTTGGCAAGTCTTATCTTTCAAGCAGTTGCCATAGAAAATGTGGAATTTAAGTCAATCGTAGAATCTAATGCCACAAGCCAGTACTAATCTTTGCTGATAATAATGTATCGATAAATTCTAGGAAAACCAGTCTAATGTATTTCAGACTAAAAAACAAAACAAAAATAAATTGGACCATCCCTTATGTTGGGTGAGACCGAAATCGAGGAGGCACAGTCAGCAAAGTTACTGGGTATGATTGTTGACAGTAAATTATGCTGGGATAGTCATATTGATAGCATTTGTCGAAGGATTTGTTTTATTACGAAATCTGAAGTAATTTGGTAGCCTTGGTACTTTAAAAAAAAACCTACTATGGGCTGCTCTACCCACATCTTAACTACTTAGTCTTACAGTGGGGAGACTCGTCATTTCAAAATGTGCAAAGGATATTTATAATGCAGAAAAGTCTGTGAGGCTTTTAGGAGGTCTACAAAAGTTGGAATCCTGCAAAAGCACTTTCAAGAAATTTTAAATACTCACACTCCCCTGTATGTATATCTTCCAAACAATTTGTTACATAAAATTTAAATGTATTCCAATATTGAGTAAAGATGTACATAATCAGATGTACAATACCAGGCAGGAAGATGTCTTACGGATAAGACAGCACAGACTTGAAAAGTCTAAAAAACTTCCTTCTCAAGCAACACTTATTAATAAACTTCCACCAAAAATTGTTATTATCAAAGACCAGAAAGCTTTTAAGAGAAGTCTTCGACAACTCTTGGTGGCAAACTCCTTTTACTCGGGGAAGGAGTTCATCAGTCACGGGTGGTAGGTTAGTCGAGTTTGGGGAATGGATCTGGTTGATTCTGTTTAAATTTGGGATTTTCTATCCAGTGATTGCATTATTGTCCTACATGTAATGGTTAGTTAATTGTAGTATCCCTATCTTTATTTAAATTTATTTTTAATTATTTGTAGTAACTGCTTTTATTTTATGTTAAATATAATAACTTTGCGCATAATTTATTTATGATAGTATTTATTTTAGTATAATTTTAAGAGTGTGTAACTAATCTGATGAAATATGTAGAGAATACTGTACAAATTGTGTTGGTTGTTAGTTTTTAAATGGTTTTTGTGCGGTACTGATTAATTATCGTATATATGTGGACATGTCTATATAATGTAAAATTGTCAACAGACAAATAAAATTGAAATTGAAAGTCCGAATACTGTGTGATTTCAGAAGGAATACTATCCCGTCCGTCTTAAATTCCTTATAAGCCTATTCTCTGTCTCTGCCTGCAAAGTTGAACCTGATTGCGCCTGCGATTAGAGAGTGTTGTGTCAGTGGAAACCTAACAACCTTTCACTCTTTCAAAAAGTTACATCTATGACCTCCTGCCCCAATTTGTTTTGGAAGGTTAAACCATAAGATTTTTTCCACTTACGTAACTGAGGAATGCATCCCCTCTAGAATATGTTTTGGTACTTCCTCATGTCACATGGTGTAAACTGAAGTCGCACCCCAATACCACGAGAATGCCCTTCTATATACATATAAATCCAATTCAAATAATTAATTCAACAAAAAAAATTGCATAGATAAAAATCAACAACAGCTGTGTTTAAACTCTCAAACTCCACTTAACAGTTTTGAAACCACAATTAACACAAACCCTCATCACATTTGAACTTAGATAAAATTTCCTTTACATATTAAACTTAAGAAAGCTTTGCCCTAACGTTTAATCCTTATAACTACCCTACCGAGCTTAAACTTTGGCCTAGACCTTGATACAGCTCGTTGTTAAGTGATATTAAAGTATTAACAGGTTGGAGGGAAGGCTTCTAATATCGCTTTAATGGGAGGGTTGTAAAATTAAACAGCTTAGGCCAGCCAACACAATCCATTATTAAACAATAAAATAGTCCCTAAGTTTACTGACAAAATTATGGTCATACAATTAATTAAGTCTCATACACAATGTTATTGATTATTGACTTATATAAAACTAGAATGTTTTATTATAACTTGCTTCAAGTTTCTTCTAGAACTGTACATTTTTAGGACTTTGACAGTACAGAATCCTGAGCGACAGGTAAACCTTACTTTTTGTTTGTTTACTTTTGTAAACAAGTTATAGTTTTATAATGCTTTAATGTCTTATTCATAATTACAACTAATAGTCTTAAATTATAAAACACATATTTAATATGCAAGTAAGACTAACCCAACAGACATCCATTTATAAATATATACATGCACCTATAAGCTCTAAAATCTCGGTTCTGCCAGTTTGTTACTCAAAATAACCAAACGAAAGTAAAATTTTTAAATTGTTTTACGGAAATATTACCCCATACAAGTAAATTATGTAAACGCATCTGTTTTTGTTTGTCATAAATAACTATGCCAAGTTATTTAATAATATGTTCCAAGTTTCAGGTCTCTATCCTAATTGCCGGTGTACTAATTGTTATTTATTTTAAATTTTAGTTATACAATTTTACCCTATACACTTAAGTAATCGAAATATAAATGGGTTTTCTATTTAAGTTTTTTTTTTTATATAACACTGAAAAATAATATGCACGCAATTTTAGCTCTCTAGCTTGTATGAAGTTATTCATTGTGCAGAGGTAGTAACCCCATTATAACCCCTTAGACTGTAGCAACCAAAATTCTATTGGTTATGAAATCAATATACCAAATTTCATTTCTCGACATTTAATGGAAGTAAAATAGAGAATAGTTAATGTTTACTTGGTTGGTACGTTTTCGACCCTTAAAGGCAAATAATTCAAATGCTGGGATTACATGTTTTTATGTATTACATAAGAAACAATTGTTCAGAACTTGACCTCTCTATTCTCATGCTAATGTAGGTGTATTGTTTTAGGGTATATAACCAATTTTAAATTCAAGACTGTCAAAATGTTTTCGCCGTTATCTTCCGCTTGTGCCATTTAATCATTATCTCAAATTTCTGTCTGCTCTGTCAAATTGTCTGGGCCTGATAGAGATTGGGCAACATTTAATATAAACAATCATGAAATTGTAAAATAAATATATATCTAAAAGCAAACAAATTAACAACAATGACAACAAAGGCCCGGCTTTTCACAAATGAATGGGTCACCATTAGCGAAACCAGAATTTTTTCGCATCTATGTAATTACATCATATAATATATATATATTTTTTGTTTTTTTTTGTTTTTGAGGATGGAATGCTCTTACGCAGACCTCTCGGCCAAGAGAAGGTACTGTGGGACTTGATCCGCTGCCGCGCGGACCCTCTACCCACTAAACCCAAACTGCTCACAGGGGAGGTCTAACAGCGTCCCCTAATGAATGTAAGAGTCAGTCTGAAACATTACGGAAAATCATTGTTAATGGTATGGCGGTGGCGGCATGAAGATGTCTCTACTCGAGACCAGCAATTAACGGAATTCCAAGATCCATGCCTAAACATCATTGGCATACTGGGGGTCCCGAAGCTCCGATGAAGGCACGATCCCAAGAACGAGTGAAGAATTCGAGCTGAAACAGAAGAAAAAGTGAGAAAATCATTCCCCGATAAAGGGCCGGCAGCCGATCACCATGACCCGTACCTAAAAATCACTGGCAGAGGGATCCCAGAGTTACGGTGAAGGCCCGTCTCGAGTTCAAAAGTGAAGAGCTGACTGAAACAGATAGAACAATGATTACGCTGGAAGAAATCGCTACCCGCAGCCCGACCGACATCAGATAACAGGAGATATCCCCAATGAAGGCGACGATGAGTGTACGTCCGTTAGTCGTGTTCGATGAGAAGCGCTCCCCGTGATAACCATCCTCTGAACTTCAAGGCCCGAACAAATTCTCACTGGATGTCTCTCGAGAAGCGCAGAAAAAGGCACTACATCGGGTCCTGCTGTGTTGCGTAGTCGTCCGTGTCCTGAAGTGGTAATCCTATAATAACCACTACTACTCTAACCAGGTTTAAATATTCTTTATGAGGAGATGAAGAAAATTATTGGTTGATAGAATGCAAATACCTGTGTGTGATATTTAATGTTGTTATGCTGGTAATAATTGTTAACGAAGCATGCTTTCAAACCAATTAATGAGTTCAATCGAAGCGGTGAGATTGAAAAGGAAAACATTCCAAAAAATTGACAAAATGAGTTGAGATAGCCATTTTGTTTTTTAGACATAGATGCATCTTCTGAGCTTAACAAAGAAAACATTCCTCCACATTTTAATGCCTTAGCAGGCCTTTAAAAATTAGACTGAGATTAAAAAAGAAAACATTCCTGGAATCTTTTCCTTTTAAACCTCAGTGAGCAGTAGTACATTGTTCGGCCACCAGGGCGCATAGTGGTAGCTTAATGTTATGGAACATATGTCTTTATTTGTAGTTGTTTTCTTGTTAGGTTATGAAAGTATGTAAAAGTTGTATGCAAGTGTGTTATTACCAGTGAAAGTTCAAGGAATTTGAATTATTGTGAAAACACTAATGCTGAAATATCAGAAAATGAAGAAAGTCCTGCTAAGAAGAGGAAAGGGGGAGAGAGGAGAGGTGTAGGAAATGCTGTTGCTAAAATGAAAGCTGCTAGACTGAGTGGATTGGAGTTTGTAACAACTTCTGGAAGGTTAGTAGAGCAAAAGACTACTGGTCCTGATTGTGAATGTAAGAAGAAGTGTACCAATAACTTTACTGAGGATCAAAAACTAAAGATACTTAATAGTGTTTACAGTGGCAGGCCTAAAAATGAACGAGACACTTATTTGATGTGCTTAATTGAGCGCTCCAATGTTCAACGGCATAGGCCTACATCTGTAGATTAAAAACAGTTTGCTTCATCTTTTAAATACTACAGTATGGTTGTTGGTGACAGGATTGAAGTTTGCCGCAAGGCATACTTGAGCTTACATGCAGTAACTAGTAAAATGGTTTTTCGTTTAACATCTATTTTAGCTAAAGGTGAACAGCCTATGGACATGAGGGGAAGACACGGTAATCATACTAAGATTCCAAATGACGTTTTAATTAAGTTAAATGAGCACATCGAATCGTACCCCAAAAAAACCTCTCATTACTCATCTGTTGAAGTAACTTACCTTGAGGCTGGCCTCACATGCAAAATCATGCATGATATGTTTCTGGAAAAACATCCTGATCTTAAAGAAACCATCAAATATGAATACTTTCTGAATTACTACAAAGAAAATTATGGGTACCGTTATGGAAGACCACAAGTTGACGTGTGCTCAACATGCGAGGATCTTAGTACAAAAATAAAATCTCCAGTTCTGAATGAGAACGCAAAACGAACTGCTACTGTTGAGTTGATGGTCCATAAAAGAAGGGCATGTAAGTTTTACAAAAAAATTAAAGAAATCACTGAGTTATGTAAAAATAGAAATGACGTCCATGCAGTGTGCTTCGATTTAAAATGCTTCGACAAGTTTAAAATGTCTTTAGTTATTCCCATACACAAAAAAGGTAGTAGGCTTGAAATGTCAAATTACAGGCCAATATCTCTGGTTTCTGTCTTTGCTAAAATTATTGAAAAACTAATGAAGAATCAAATTGTACAATATTTAAATAAAACGGATTTTTTCAGCACTAATCAATATGGTTTCATGGCTGGAAAAAGAACTGAGGATGCTCTTCTTGATTTCAGCAATTTAGTTATGAATGGATTGAATAATGGGGATAAAACGTGTGGTCTTTTTCTTGACATTACTAAGGCATTCGACACTGTTGATCATAAAATCTTGCTTGATGCCTTATGGGACTGTGGTGTCAGGGGTGTAGTTCACCAATGGTTTATAAGCTACTTGAAAGACAGGAAGCAGTGTGTTAAAGTTGGTGGACATGTGAGCGAGTGGGGTGTTGTTGATTGTGGAGTTCCTCAAGGAACAGTATTAGGCCCAATTTTATTCTTAATTTATGTAAATACCCTTTGCAACGGCAAGTTTAATGGTAGGTTGATTTCTTTTGCTGACGACACGGCTTTAATTTATACAAAAAGCAATTGGAATGAATGTAAATTAGCCGTGGAAGAAGATTTAATCGGCTTGCGGTTGTGGTTTGCAAGTCATAAAATGACACTTAGCACTAGCAAAACTAGTTTTATGAAGTATTCATTGAAGGATACGGGAGAATCTTTTGCCACAGTCACATATAAATGTTTAAAATGTATAAATACAAACTCACAGTGCGCTTTGAACTGTTCTTTAATAGAAAATTCCGAAAATATAAAATATTTGGGGGTTATGATAGATGAACGCATGTCATGGAAAACCCATATAAATACATTAAAAAGTAAGTTGAATCGAATTATTAGAGTTTTTTATTTCTTAAAGGGTGTCTGCCCCAAGTACATGTTACGGAAACTTTATTTTTCACTAGTCCAAAGCAGATTGGAATATGGAATTATTTGCTGGGGAACTGCTTACAACACAAACCTGTATCCTATTAAAATAATTCAAAAGGGCATTATCCGTGTCATACAAAATAAAAACAGAATTGAACCTTCAAGACCTCTTTTTCATAGTTTATCTTTACTACCACTGAAACATTTATTTGTATACAAGGTTCTTAGTGTCTTCTACAGGAGAAGTGGACAATTTCCCACTGTATATAATAGGTATAAATTATCACTTCGTTCTAGGTATAACTTGCCTATTCCAAAGCCTAGGCTGACAAGTTTTATAAATTCTTTTTCTTATATAGCTCCGAAATTGTACAACAAATTACCGGTATATATCAAACATTGTACTAGGCAACCAAAATTCCTGAGACGCTTGAAATCTTGGCTGCTCAGTCTCGACAATGTGGACACTCTCCTAAATAAGTAGTATAATCCAGTTCACTTTTTGTTTTCAATTTTTCTTTTACTGCATTTATTTAAAGTTGTATGCTTTGTTTGATTCATGCGCTACAGGAGGAGCCGCGAAAGTAAAAAGCTTTATTATTTATTCATTAACCAGTTTTAAAATCTGATTGAGCTCAGTTATCTCTATGCTCCATAAAAGATGCTTATATATATATAAAGAACATTTTTGCTGTGAAACTTCTTAAAATCACTAAATTCATTGTTTCTTTAGAACTCTGATAAAATAAATTTTATTTTTGTTTTTTAAGTAAAGGTAACCCTCATTACAGGTTTCCTATAGAGGGTACCTAATTCTTCCCTTTGTATTTTTAATGTATTAATTTATGTAAATTTCTTATGTTTATGTTTTATTTATGAATGTATTATATTTTACTAGGTTTGTAAAAAGGAAGAATAAATTAATTTCTAATTTCTAATTTCTAATTTTATGCAGAATCTTCCTTTGCCATGTATGCCTGTTCAGGAGATGTTTTATCTCAGAAAGCTATGGCACTATGTCTTTTGTGTCCATAGTTTAGGTAGTAACAAGACTACAATGTATACATACCATGAGGGAGTTGCAAAGAAAGGTGCGAACGATGTGTGTTCCATGTTAAATGACTACTTACATAACAGTGTTGATGAGCAAGTAAAAACTCTTTACGTTTTTAGTGACGCGTGCCCTGGGCAAAATAGAAACCAGACTATGGTGAGGTATTTTTTATCTCTAACTCTTTTACAGCGATTTAATGAGATTCATGTTTTTTTTCCAACTAGAGGCCACAGTTTTTTACCTTGTGACCGTGACTTTGGAATTATAAAGAGAATCATTCGTCGCCACGATAGAGTGTACTCCCCTGACCAGTACGACAACATGATAGGAACAGCAAAAAAAACTGAGCCTAAGTTCATTGTTAAATAGTGCAAAACCAAGATATTCTTGACTTTAACAAATGGTGGCCAAAATGTTTCAAAAAAACATGTCAGAGCCTACGAACCAAGGAACCATTCAAAATTAGCACATATAAGCATTTATCTTTTTTTGCAGCTAAAAGAGGGTATGTGATTGCTCGTCCATTCATTGATGGTGTCAAAAATGATAGTATTTTCAAACTTTACAAAGGGGGAGAAGTAATCCTCCCAACTGAAAAAGCCTATGATGGAAAGGTTCCTATTAAGAAAGCCAAACTAGATGATGTAGCTAAAGTAAAACATTATGTGCCAGAAGAATTCAGACTATTTTATGACAATATTTTAAAGTGGCCTACAGTAGTTGTTGCTGAACGAACCAACGGCGAACAGAATGACGACGATGATGACTAGGAAGGACTTACAATACAACCTAATAACATATTTTGATATTGTCACTTTAAAATCTTTTTAAAATCTAAACATGTATTCAGTAACTTTATATTTTGTCACAATATATAAACATGTTGTTTGAAAAAAACAAAGGTTTTCAAAACGTTTTCTGCCCTTTTTTGCAGTAAGATTAAAAAGGAAAACATTCCGGCAGTTTTATTTGACTCTCAGGGTTAAACCGTTGAAAATAACTTAAAAAGACTTATGTTTTATTATTACCATGGTTATAATAAACATCTTTGCAATTGTACTTTTTTGTCTTACAGCTGTAGTTTGGTTCCTATAGAGTTTTTTGTGTTTCCCCAAAAATTAGATTCACTGGAATGTTTTCCTTTTTAATCTCACCGCTTCAATCTGTATTGGTGATAAACCTATCTATATACTACACAACTAGTGGTCATGGGTTATGGAACTGTGTCAGTCAATTATCGAATGTCAACATCTGTAGCAAACAAGCCAAGAGCGTGCTAGACACGCATCAGAGTAGTATTACGCAGTGTTTCAGGATTTAATAATTCAAATTGTGCCGAAATAGTGAGTGATATACTTAAAGATATTAATAAACTTCTTGTCGTAACACAGGGTTGTAGCAAGCTTTGAGAAACTATAAACTAATTATCTTCTTGCTAAACCCAGGGAGACATGTACTTGCTTTACACTTTAACCTCCTTCCCTTTCATAAACACACATAATATTAATCTCTTTTCCGTAAAGCCTTAGGATTAATAATAACCTTAAACCATAGATAATAAATATGAAATATCAACATGTTTTAGTTTTTTTTTTTATTTAAATGGTTAAATTTTATTTAACACAAATATAATAAAATTCCTTAAAATATGTGCAACAAAGATTAAATAGTTTTTACTACTTACTAAATATATTTCAGTTTAAATATTGTTTCAACTTTTTTATTGGTTAAAATATAATAAAATATAATTTTGATAAGATTTGGTCAAATCAACCCTTAAAGAAGCGAATACGATGTCGTGATTAAAGAATGAAGCTTTTTTTTTTAAAGTGGTCTTTTATGACATTTTGTTTTAAGCGTACTAGAGATTCAGCATACCTTAGAAAGCTAGAACGTCTAGTAAGCTTACTGAAATAATGTTTTAATGCATTTTTGTGGGTTTCCTAAGGAAATACAAACTGGAATAAGTTTTTTAAAAGTTACGCAAATATTATAAAATCATTTTATTTTATCTTTATATTAATACAAACTAAGTGTACACCCATATTGCGCTATACCACTGCTCTAACGTCATAGCATAATTAATGAATAATGGATGGACTCGCCCGTGTTTACTTATACAGCATGCTGGTAGTTATGTTAGGCCTTGATGGACAATATTCACTGCTTGACAGTGTGATTTGTGTTGTAATATGTGGTATTAACTGAATACATTAAACTAAACATTACAGTCCGCTGTCACCATAAATAGATGCATAGTGATCAACATGCATATTGTAATCAAATCATAAGGTAATATGACGTGCGGTTTAAACAGTTCCTGGAAAACTGTATTTCAAGAGTAACATTTTCTATCATAGGTGGGTGAATTGTATGAAAACCGCTTGGTATTTAATAAATGAAATATTTTTATATAGAGAAATGAAAGCTACAAAATTGTATTTTAATTGAGTTTATAAATGTTGTCATCCACTTTAATTCGCCATCTTTATTGTAAAAAATAGGTAGATGGTGTCATTTTCTTTCGCACCATGCAGTCAATACAAAAGACCGTCCGGGATAAGTATTTCCAAAGTTAATACTAGAAGATTGAATATATATTTTGAAATCATGCAAAATATCTTTTAAAAACCACAAAGAAGTTAATAATTGTTCAATCCATAAACTATTTTAAGTAGGTTCTTATAATTCTAAAACAATGTTTTAAACTGTTCTTGAAACAATTTTACAGTTGACCGAATTTACCTAGTACTCTAAATTGCAAGGAAGAAAATCACATACACAATATTTTGTTAATTCTACAAATTTTAAGGCAACTAAGGAAATTATTGAAAAACAAAATATAGGCCTACTGTTACAACGAAAAACTTGTTTCTCTAGAAACATTCCGCTACTTTGTTGGGATCGTCAAGCCCTGTTGCACAATAAATTACTATCACCTACTGGGAGACAATGGCTACTCTTTTCTGTTCGCCTAGGTGAAGCAACTTGTTGCCAAATATTTAATTTGCTAAATATTTTGACCAAAAAAATGTATATTTAACTCCCTGTAATTTAACATACTAGCTCAATTAAAATGACTCTTTTTTACTTTCTGTAACCTCAGAGTTGCAAGTACACTGGAACTAACCTTGTAACGTGAATTATCTGTGCTTTAGTTTAACTTATAATTTAGCCAAGTTCTAATATCTGAATACATAGGATACACTATTGGATGTGCAAGACAGGTAACATAAAATCAAATTAATTTTGTTCTGCAAATAAAAAACTTTGAATTTATTACTTCTAACAGAAATAAAAAAAAAACTGAAACACAAAATTTTTAAATTCTTTGGTAATTTTTACCTTACACAACAAATTCAAAAATAATTAACTTAATCTAAAATGGCAGAACTTTCTATGAATTTAGTTATTTTTATTTTTTAAGCTTTTACTTTAATCAAATTTTAATTTAATTTAATGAATGCAACTTGATACACCACAAGATTAATAAAATATCTAACCCAGTATAATAAATAAATTTAATGAATTTACTCAGGCAAAATCTTAGGGAAATCGGCAACGTAATTTCGCTTTTTACAGACCTTATAAGTTGTAGCTGTATGACCTTTTACTGGAGGTACTAAGTTACAAGTTGTCTGGTGCCTGTGAATTACAGATGTTTTCTTTCTGGAAGTTGGCAGATGGTCCTAGGTCCGTTCGTTCGGTTATCCCACGATGTCTAGAACCTCAATCACGATTTTTGTAAAAAAGAAAGAGACCGAGAGTCGCTGGGTACCCTGTATTTATACCCAGTTTCCCTCCGAATCAGGTATGGCCTCGCTGGTATTTTGCACCCTTTTACCGCATCCTATAATTTGCAATTTATAAAAGATTTTGTTTTCCTTTGCTATAGTATTAATTATTTTAATGACTTTTTCCTTTATCATTTCTTTAATTTTTAACTATTTTAATTAAAAAACTATTTTTTTAAGTTGATTTCTCAGTTCCTAAACTTTGGCAATCCCACATCCCCTCTTCTCTCCATGCTCCCTTGCGCTGAGATTTGCCGCGTTTTCTTTGTCGTTTCTTCTATTGTTATTGGATTTTCTTTAATAATTTTACTAATTTCCATCGGATTTTCCTGCTACTTGGATTTTCTTTCTTCCCGTTTCTTCTTTACGAACGAACTCGAATGGTAGTTGTAGGACGTTTCGTTTGCATTTTCGCGTGTCCCAACCGCTTTTCGCAGATTTTCGCCACGAAGTCTTCCATTTTCCATTTCCCGACGATTTCCTTTCTGCAGTTCTTTTTCTTGTGGTTTAATGTTACTAGCCGCAGTCTCGCTTCTTTTGGCCTTTTTTCCTGGTTTTTCTTGGACTTAGCAGTTTTACGAATTTACTCTATTTGTTCTTTACTTCATATTACCGAAATTTATTTTATATACTATATCATTATACAATTTGTTTAGCTACTAATCTATTTTAATTATTTATGAACTTTAAAACTTTATTTTACCTTAACTTTTGTTCGGTCACAATTGTCACCTTTCCATTCAAATTATATTTAACTTTTTTTTCTAATTTTCCATTAAAACTTTACTTAAATAATACTTTGTATACATTAAATTTAAAATAACTTTATTTTTTATGTACTTTTTTATTATACAAAATTCGCCACTTTAAAGCATTTTCTTTAATATTAACATTATAACCTTTTGTCATATAACATTTTTTTTTTGAATTTTTTCCTGAATCCAAAAATGCCCTTACTTTTGGATTTTGAGTTAAATTGAATTTTTTGTTTAAATTTGAACGCATATTACGTAAGCAATTTCCCTTATTACGTTTCGGTAATTAGATGCCCAATACATAAGCGTTTAGCGTAATGCATTGACCACATAAAACCACTAATTCGCAAATTCCTAAATCCCGGCTATTCCCTCAGAAATCAGATAATTTCGGCTAAGTTATACTTTTGCCGATTTTCGCCAGCTAACTCTCATCTTGTCCTGACTTGCATATCTATGACCTACATACGTATGATGCCCGTAGTAGTCCAGAAAGATTGAATTATTCAAAAAACATTTGAAAAATTCAAAATTCCGAGAATTGCACGGACATTTTCCGCTGCAAGCTGCCCCTCTGAAAATATCTGATCTCGTTGGCAACCACCGAAATCCAAGATATAAAAAAAATCCCACAAAAAGCAAAATTCAAGCTCTTTTCGGGTTAAATCTCACCTTTTACAAAGACTTACTTAATCGTTCTGCCATTATACCTAACAAGTTATGCACAACAATTGTATATTCAATTATAATTTACCCAATACCTCAATCCTGACACAACTACAAAAAGATAATTGTACCTGGAAATTACATTATTACTTTACAAAATAATTTTATAAAGTTCAAGTTTATCAATGTCTGCCTTTGTTGGCATTGTTCTTCAGTCCTCTGAAACATATTTAATTCTAACACTTTTATATACAAGGGACACAATGTTATTTGCCGGACAAAATAAACAAAACAATAGTATACTGGTCCAGTCCTAATCCTAACACAATGAGCTGCTACTATCTGTCTATTTGCCTTAACATTTCCTGTATTCCCTATATGAACATTTACTTTTAATTACTCTTCTTTTTATCCCCTTCCCTTACTAATTTATTGAGAAATTTTTCTCCTTTTTTTACTTCTGGTTATAGTATTTCATCAGTGTTTAACTTATTTCCATTTCCATGTTAAGTACATTTTTTATTTTTCTTCTTAATACAATTTCTTTACGATGCTACTCCCCTTCGTACTTCAGTTTACATTATTAATTTTTAATTTCGTTGTTTAACTTTTTAAACAATTTTCATTTCGACCCTACTCCCCCTCCGTTTCCTTCATATTCTACAAGCTGACCACCTTCCTAGCTTAACCATGAGGCCCCTCCTCGCCCACATGGCGTTCGAATCTCCTTGTTAACGATAAATTAGTGCATTACATAATTTACGTAACTTAAGTTTAGATGTTGATAACTTAAGTTTTTATTCGATCCGTTTCTTCACGGACCATTTACATTTGCATATTGTCAATAACAACTTAACTTTCGTACAATGGTTTTGACACACCATATATTGGTCTGGGAACTATTTCATTCATTGCGTTTAGTCATATTTACAAATACTGTACATCAATTATCTCCGACTCGGTAAATGTTTATCTTGTCTACCTAACCCTAGACTTGCCAGTACGGTGGGTGACCTTGCATTAGAACGAGTTTTCTATTGCCTACTTCCCTCTCACTCTTGCAACAGATGACCCACATATTATTACTTAGGCCTACTCCGACCTTACCTAATATCCGGTCTTTTCCGTTAATATAGTGTTGTGACTATACTCCTGGTTAAATGTGATTGCATTACAATAATATTTACTACAACCTTTTCGCCGGATGGTCCTATTGTTGTCGTTTTCCGTTACATTTCTATTTTGATGAGAAACGCCTAAAGAGGTTTCCTTTTTCCTTTTATGATTAAATTTGATTGCATTACAATAATATTTACTACAACCATTGACTATATAGTCAATGCTACAACCTTTTCGCCGGATGGTCCTATTGTTGTTGTTTTCCGTTCCATTAATCAGTTTCTCTTGCGAAAGACCAGTTTTTTTCACTTTAGTCGAACTTGCCGTTTTCTTCCTATCAGACGCGTTGGTTTCCTTGCTGATTCCTCCGCAAACGAATTTAGTGTAAAAGTGTTTAATGTTATCTTGTGAATGTGCTTTGTTTTTATTATTTAAAGAAAAGTGTCTAGTGCGGTGTTTTGAATAAAAGTTTTCTGACATTACAGGCGTATTATTAGGCCTACAACAATTTGCTAACTTGCTGGGAGATCGGTCAATATTTTGAGCATTAGGCTTCCCTTCATCTAATCGCTCGTTACTCATCCTTTTATTTATTTTACATCGTCGCGAATTTGCGTCCCGGGTTTCCTTAGATAACCTACTATTGACTACTTTATTATCCGGTTTCTTTTTTGAAACACGTTGAATTCGTAATTCTACTGTTGCGTTTTTCTTCAACCCCTCTTCTGATTTTGACCTATCCCTACTATCTGCTATAGCTGTTGTGCTCTCCTGCGTTTCCTTACTTTCATTAGCCGTACTAGAGTTAACTATTTCTTTTAAACTATTTTTATTGTTGCCTTGCGTATTTTCTTTAGCTAACAATTGTTTATTTAATTTAATAGCTTTTCCATTATTAATTTCGCCTTGATTAGGCCTATTGCTTTTCGATAAATGGTACATTAATTATTTTGTTATCTATATTAAATGTAACAAATTTGCCTTCCATATTAATTTTCGCCTGCATTTTATATAGCATATCGCAACCCATTATAATTTTATATTTTAACTCTTTTACAACTAGTAACTTCATCTCAATATTTTCTGTTAACAACCGAACGTTAATCATTATTTGCTTGTTACCTCTTTGAATTCGCCCTTTTAGCGCCGTCACTATTTCAACATTTGCAACTGGTAGTTCGAGGATTTCGACTTCTTCCGCTCACAATTGTTCCACGTAATCTTTTTCTATAACACTTACTTCGGACCCCGTATCCAATTCTAAAAATCCTTCGGTGCGTCCTACTTTTATCATAATAGCTGGAATCTCTTCTATTTGGTATTCCTCGACTGTTGGCTCATCCTTATTGCATAACAAATCTTTCCGAATGTTGAAATGTAAACTACCTATTGTTCTCTTGCATTCAACCGTACATACTCTGGGTTTTACACTGGGTTTGGGCAATTCTGTTTTATTAATTAAGTTCTTGTTTGCGCCTACACATTCCTTTTTATTTCTTTACTATTAACATTGTCATCAGTTATTTTTTCCACAGCCCTGTTTATCCGATTAACCTGTCCCTTCCGCAAGGCCTCTATCTTAGGTTTTTTGCAGGCGTTTGATTAGGATTTGGTTTTGATGGACCAGGTCTATTGTAATTTTGGAAATTGGTATTGTTAGGTTTATGACCTTGGGATTGCTGGACAGGTGGGTTTCTACTTGGTGTTGGGGTTTGCCTACTATCGAACCGCGGGTTCGTTGGTCTCCCTTCTCGCTTCACTTCGTCCATCATGCCCACGTTGTTCAAAAATATTATCGCGTCTTTAATAGTTTCGCTATGTCTTCCCATACTCGCTAACCTAATCTGATCGTTAAAATGCTGCATTATTGTAAACACCAAATGAATGGGTCACCATCAGCAAAACCAGCATTTCCCATCCAGTTAATTACATCCTTTAATTTTGTTTTTGTTTTAGAGGACGGAATGCTCTTACGCAGACCTCTCGGCCAAGAGAAGGTACTTTGGGACTCGATCCGATGCCGCGCGGACCCACTACCCACTAAACCATCCCCATCTCCCCAAACTACTCACAGAGGAGGTTTAACAGCGTCTAAGGAAAATCCCTAACGACTGTAAGAGTCAATCTGAAACATTACGGAAAATCATGGTTAATGGTATGCGGTGGCGGCATGAAGATGTCTCTACTCGAGACCAGAAATCAACGGAATTCCAAGATACATGCCTAAACATAATTGGCATACTGGGGGTCCCGGAGCTCCGATGAAGGCACGATCCCAATAACGAGTGAATAATTCGAGCTGAAACAGAAGAAAAGTGAGAAAATCGTTCCCCGAGACCGGGCCGGCAGCTGAACACCATGACCCGTACCTAAAAATCACTGGCAGTGGGATCCCGGAGCTACGGCGAAGGCCCGTCTCGAGTTTAAAAGTGAAGAGCTGACTGAAAGACATAGAACAATGAATTAGCGCTGGAAGAAATTACTACCCGCAGCCCGACCGACAGTCGGATTACGGGATACTGGAAGAGAGAGCCCGCCGGCGTTGTGTTGTGATGTTCCGTCATGTAGATTGGTCTGGATGAATTCGCTGCCCGCAGTAACCGACATCAGATACCAGGAGAACTCCTCAATGAAGGCGTCCACCAGCCACGATGAGTGTACGTCCGTTAATCGTGTTTGATGTGAAGCGCTCCCCGTGATAACCATCCTCGGAAATTCAAGGCCCGTCCAAAACCTCACTGGATGTCTCTCGAGAAGCGCAGAAGAAGGCACTACTCCGGGTCCTGCTGTGTTGTGTAGTCGTCCGTGTCCTGAAGTGGTGATTCTATAATAACCACTACTACTCTAACCAGGTGTAAATATTCTTTGTGAAGAGATGAAGAAAATTATTGGTTGATAGAATGCAAATAGCTGTGTGGGATATTTAATGTTGTTATGCTGGTAATCATTGTTAACGAAGCATGCTTTCAAACTTGATGGGTTCAATCTGTTACGGTATTGGTGATAAACCTATCTAATATACTACACACATATTGGTCATGGGTTATGGTACTGTGTCAGTCATCAATCAAATGTCAACATCTGTAGCAAACAAGCCAAGAGCGTGTTAGACACGCATAATAGTAGTATTACGCAGTGTTTCAGAATTTAATAATTCGAATCGTGCCGAAATAGTGAGTGATATACTTAAATATATTAATAAACTTCTTGTCGTAACCCAGGGTTGTAGCAAGCTTTGAAAAAACTTTAAACTAATCATCTTCTTGTTAAACCCAGGGAGACATGTACGTGCTTTACACTTTAACCTCCTTCCATTTCATAAACACACATAATATTAATCTCTTTTCCTTTAAGCCTTTGGATTAATAATAACCTTAAACCAAAGATAATAAATATGAAATATCAACATGTTTTTTTTTTTTTTAAATTTAAATGGTTAAATATTACTTAACACAAATATAATCAAATTTCTAAACTATGGGCAACAAAGATTAAATATTGTTTACTACTTACTAAATATATTTCAGTTTAAATATTGTTTCAACTTATTTATTGGTGAAAACAGCATAAAATATAATTATGATAAGATTTAGTCAAATCAAACCTTAAAGAAGCGAATATGATGTCGTGATTAAAGATTAAGCCTTTTTTTTATGTGGTCTTTTATAACATTTTGTTTTGTGCGTACTAGAGATGCAGCATACCTTAGAAAGCTAGAACGTCTAGTACGCTTACTGAAATAATGTTTTAATGCATTTTTGTGGGTTCCCTAAGGAAATACAAACTGGATTAAGTTTTTTCAAAGTTACGCAAATATTATAAAATCATTTTGTGGTATCTTTATATTAATACAAACTAAGTGTACACCCATATTGTGCTATACCACTGCTCTAACGTCATAGCATAATTAATGAATAATGGATGAACTCGCCCGTGTTTACTTATACAGCATGCTGGTAGTTAAGTTAGGCCTTGATGGACAATATTCACTGCTTGACAGTGTGATTTGTGTTGTATTAACTGAATACATTAAACTAAACATTACAGTCCGCTGTCACCATAAATAGATGCATACTGATCAACATGCATATTGTAATCAAATCAGAAGGTAACATGACGTGCGGATTAGACAGTTCCTGGAAAACTGTATTTCAAGAGTAACATTTGCTGTCATAGGTGGGTGAATTGTATGAAAACCGCTTGGTATTTAATAAATGAAATATTTTTATATGGAGAAATGTAAGTTACAAAATTGTTTTTTAATTGAGTTTAAAAATATTGTAAACCACTTTGATTCGCCATCTATATTGTAAAAAATAGGTAGATGGTGTCATTTTCTTTCGCACCATGCAGTCAATACAAAATACCGTCTGGGATAAGTATTTCCAAAGTTAATACTAGAAGATTGAATATCTATTTTGAAAATCATGCAAAATATCTTTTAAAAACTACAAAGAAGTTAATAACTAATTGCTAAATCCATAAAATATTTGAAGTAGATTCTTATAATTCTAAAACAATGTTTTAAATTGTTCTTTAAACAATTTTACAGTTGACCGAACTAACCTAGTACTCTAAATTGCAAGGAAGAAAATCACATACACAATATTTTGTTAGTTCTACAAATTTATGTGAGTTTTGTCGACAATGATTTCGCTAGTGACTGAATTAAGGCAACTAAGGAAATTATTAAAAAACAAAATATTCTGTTAAATATACGCAATATGACAGATGCAGATACTAGGATATCAAACAAAATCTAAAAGGATAATGTGTTGAAGGTGATGGGACGTATGGCCAATGGTTTTAAATAAAGGCGAGTTTGATATAAATAACCTATGTTTACTCACCATATTACACATGCCATTTTCTGTTATTATACTTCATAGGTTGCAATTTTGTATTTCATTAAATTGATGACTAGCACTATGACTACCATAATAAGTAGGCTTTGGGGGCATTCTTTAAATATGTTTAAAACATAATCTTTCCAATTAAAAAAAAAAAACTCTTAATTTTCAAATTATTTCGTTCTGTCTCTCTTAATACAACGTATGAAAGAACAAAGCTCGATTATAAAAGTTAAATTTTGTTGATTTAATGATGGTATTTAATGAGTTACATCTTTGGTTCTCAACATTTTAAGATGTGTCCACTTTGAATAACTTAAATCACTAACGCTCCCATCCAACATTAAATATATATATGAACTTCAACAACCGATGTATATATGTATATTATATGTAATATATTGATATTACAAGGAATAATAATAATTTGTTTGTTTATATTATAATATTCATTTTCTTTTTAACCCTCGAAAAGTACTGTCACTCAACATATTTGTAATATTTGACCCACTAAAACACTTCCAATCTCAAAAAGACAAAAACCATTAGAAAGAAAATGATTCAAACTTAATTTTTTTTATTTACAAGTTTTTTCTAAAACGTATATTTACATACGTAATCATCGATGCAGTTGGTTAGTTTTCTACAAGTCAATCGGCGAACAAATATTTATTTAAAACGTAAGAAAATAACTCGACTTTCGTTCGTCTCTACAGCCCGCCCAGTAATTTTTCTGAGTTAAACCTATATGTCGTTGGATTCGTCACAAATACCTCTACATAAAGCTGCCATCCAATCAAAAATCTGTCAAAAGGTTGTATAGTTATGGGGCGTTTTGTAGACCCTTGCAATTGGTCAGTTGTCCAACCAATAAACAGCCTTACTTATTACCAGTGATATCTGTGTGGTCGCAGTATATTTTTAGACATATTTTGATATGTCTGTATAGAGGATGCTTCAAGCTAACATTTCGTGTAAACTAAATATGTTTTGTTTGAACGGTTTGTCTTATAGCACCGTGGGAAAAACAGCTTTGTAAGGTTCTCAAACCTAGGCAGTAATTTCAAAATAACGGGTTTTCCACGTGCAGCGTCATAGCCGACCCTTGTATATCAATCATGAATGGGAAACAATTCTAAGTCAAACACTTTTATAAAAAGATAGTTTACAAGTATTCAGTTTAAATCTTTGATTTATTCTCTACCCTTTGTTATAATAATATTTCTTTTTTGGGTAAAGCATAGGGCCTATATTCCTAAATTACGTTTCAAACTTGGCATACTTTTGATAGCAGTCTTGTATAGGAACATAAAAATTGGTTTTTTCAAAGTAAGAAATTTTAAATTGATAAATATTTGTATACTATTTAGAACTAAATTACGAAACTTTTTTACACTTATGAAAAATATACAAATAATTTTTACTACTTGTTATGTAGGCCTAAAATTGAAATTTTCCCTTTTGTTACTGGACATTTGTTGTTTCTTGAGCTAATAACTATGTAAATTTTACATCTATAATTTTTTTTACTGTTATATGTAAATTGTTTGAACTTTTCTCTACAAAAGAGCTATGGAATACTTTTGTTTTGGGGTTCATTTACTATTTTTGCCGATTTTTTAAAAAATGCTTGCAAACGCAAACAAATTTAAAAAATTAAGTCTGCCGGTTCGAAGTTTAATAGACAAAAAGTACTATTACTGTTACATTAAGGAAAATATATCTTTCTAATACCGTATTCGGTCAAACATTTTTTAAATTTATCCCTCCGTCCCAAAACAACCACTGGTTATTATTTTTAGATAGAAATATTTTGAATCTTTATAAATAGTCCAAGCTTTTAGCTTTTATTGCCTAGACGTTTATAACATTATTATTTACTTAACACAAGTTAATTCTGCTTACTGTATTGTAAAGTTCAATAAATAACTATTGTTACAATGTTTTTATTAACTTGCTTTCTTCTCTGTCTGTTTGGTACGAGTTTTGCAGTCGATTTTAAAGTAAATCCTGATGATCTAGAAACTTGAAACTACTTTAAATATAGCTCAAAACTGAATGACAATGCATGAATAGTTCACAGAAGTTACAATTTCATTGTACTGCCAGTGATATATGAACTGTTGTGTGAGATTTTCTAACAACTGGTACTCCTTATTGTTATCTATTTCATGCACCTTACGTTTTTCGTTTTCAATTTTACAATTACTGCTTCATAGGTATTAAAAATTCACAATTCAAACTTGCAGGACAACTTGTATGGGATTAGGATTCTGTATTAGTTTATAAATCTATATGTAGGGATAGGAGAAACTATGTTATACCTCTTAGTCCGTTTTAAAAACATAGTATATTAAAAATGATTTTTATATAAATTGTTATTACTACCTTATATAATCTTCAAAACAGTAATTTAAAATCTCATAACTAATGTTTAAACAGCACCAGTTTAATTTAAATACGACTACCATGAAGGACTACCTAAAGATACTTGTGAACCAACGAAACCATCAGAAGGAATTTTAAAGAATTACTTGGCTGGTTATAGCAGATTATAAACTTATATTTAATCAATTTTAGCTTCCACTATCTACACATACTTTGAAATTGTTTGATGCTTTGTAAATGCTACATACATTTTAAATAAACTCAGATGAACTATAAAACAACTAAATATGAAAAAAAAAAACAGATTGGAAACGCGTCAGAACCAATAAAACAAAGTATCGTGACGGAAAATAAAAATAATTTTATTTTATTGTAGTTCCATATTGACTTGGATACTTAAAGAAAAATAATTCTTTATACTGAAGTTTTATTAAAATATGATAGGTAGGTTGTCCGTAAAATCTGATAAAATCATACACATAAGTTTGCCTTATATATACATTTTTGATACTTAAGATGGCAGCTTTTGTGTTGATAAGGGTTTTTCTACTGATTTTATTTAAAAAAATTTTGTCTGTCAGAAACCAAAGAGTGTGTAAGAATGTACCATCACTTACTGACTGATTAAATAATTAAAACAAAAATGATGTCCTTTTTCATAAAAAAAAAATATTAACAAACACAAATTTTACCATACATTATTGACGAAATTTTTAATTTTCTCTAATTAACAGTAAAAGTAGTCCACAGCACTGCCTTATTATAGTGTTCGGTTCAAACATTTTTTTTAATACAACCAAAATTTTTCTATTGCTTACACATGGAATGTTGATAGAGTAAAATTAATAGAATAAAATGAAATATAAATAAAAACTTTAAACTTTTACTGCTGAAGACTGCTACAGCTTATTTCACAGAATTAAATTTTGCAATTAGCGCCACTAAAGATTGCAGCTTAATTGTCATAATCTATTGTATATTATGTCAAAATATTGTCAAAAGGTTCAAAATACTATAAAAAAATTATACATCAAAAGTTAATTTATTCATAAAAACTCTATGGCAAAAAAAGCTAATTTCGAATTTCAAGTTTTGGACACTAAACGACAATTTTATTTATTAGGCATACATTGTCACTTCATTATCATTCTGTTTATTTTATTTGTTTTGATTTTGAGCAATCATCACATTTATTTTGGACATTGTACGCTTAAAAAAGATTAGACGTTAAAAAAAAATTCACTATCTGAATATAGTAACTTCCCTCCTCCTTCCTGCATTTACTGGTCTCCAAAAGTGTTCAAGTAACTAAATAATAACTAAGAAACACTAAATAATTGTAATAACTCAGTTATTCTACCTCTGACGTGAGTAGAGCGAATTTCCAAAATTACGTTTTAATGATTTTAGTGTTTCGACCAACTATTTGGTAAATTGATCTACTCACAAAGGATTTGAGTAGCTGTTTTTGTGTACGAAATATACTAGCCGTCGGCTTAGGATCAGAAGATGCCCACACGTTAAAATCATCCACGCAGATTAAATGAGGGTACTATTACGGTATTTTACGTTTTGATCAATTTCGGGTGAACCTAGGGAGATATAAGGTAATGTTAAAAAGTGTACAGAATAATATCCTACATTTATGTTTTTAAATAAAACTGAAAAAGAATTTCATTCTAGTATGAAAAATCTAAAAATGTAGTTTCTTCCAGTCAAAAATCGTGCTTCCGGTTGTTGGATTTTTTGGCTAACGGACTCGTTTGAGCGACGTAGAAAACCAACCTGTATACCAAATTTGGACCAAGTCGGACTCTACCTGATGCCGTTAGAGTGTGAATACATTTACCATATATATTAAAATGTTTAATGACACCCCAAAACTTGTTCTGAGGACCATGACCGGTGCTCATTTACTACTCCCGACCTTATGATTCACCATAAGGGTACACTGCAATAACTCATCTATTCAATGCAAATTCGCTAACAAGTTAGAGTAATATAATTGTAAGTTTTACATAAGAGGCAAACACTAACTAGTTTTTCTAAGCGGCAGATGCAAGAGTTACGTGTGATAAATATTGCAGATGTGGATTTAATTAAACTTTCAAGTAATCACGCCGTAAGTCAAAGTTGGGGAACAGCTGATTCAGTCTTGGCTTGGCTGTAAATAATAATCTTCAAAGTCGCAAGACACTCGGCAGATACATGGTGGCTGAATAGTAAGCCTAACAAACTATATATTAGACTGTTGTAACAACAGTCTCCACTCAGTTCAAGCAATCTTTAAGTGAGTACAAATTTAAAAATTTCATGAAGATTAATGTTTAATGAAACATAATTATCGCTGACAAAATGATTTCATAAAGTTTTTTTTTTTAGAACTGGTGAATAGAATGTTTTCAGTTTTAGAAAATTTAAATTTCTCTAATTCAATGCTTAGCAAGTAAAATACTTGTATATTAAAATAAAGATATTGGCCTAGTCATAATCATTCGCACTTTCAAGCTCACACATATTTATAGTAATTTAAGATTTTAGCATTCTCAGATATGTTTAAAGTTGCCGAAATGTTACCATCGTTAAAAAAGGAGGTTTTCCAAATGGTAAAGGACCACAGACCGGTCTCACTTTTGCAAGAATTCAGCAAAGTTACAAATTATTTTTAACTAGACTAACAAAGTTGTTGAATTAGTTTTAACTTCTTTCTGACTATGAATATGGTTCAAGTAAAGGTAAAGTAACAATTGATGACGTAGTGAGACTTATTAGTTTTACAACAGTACCTTAAAAGGTTATATGACTTCCTATAAAAAATACAAAAAAATATATATACAAATTCAAACATAGAGTCATGAAGGGGTGCTAAAAAAAGAAATACAAATTCAACAGTCCTGAGCATATACGTTCTTGAAGAAATTTTGTGTTGTTCGTTTAAGAGGAATACATTCAAAATAGTAAGTATCACTCTTATGACACAAGAAAAATTATTCTCTGTATGAAAAGCATATATTAAACACCTATAAACGTTCCCCTCCAAAATTCGGGATCGTCCTATTTAATAGACTGGCAGAGTCACTATAAAAGTAATTGACACAAACACTAATAGAATCATACTTAAAAAGTCTTTTGTTACTAATGAGAGTGTATTCGGCCATCAGTTCTATTTGCAAGTGTAGTAACGGGTACAAGTAACGGGTAAAGGTAACGGGTACAAGTAACGGTTGCACTACAGATTTTAAGTAACACTGAACGTACCCGTTGAAGTGTATTGAGGTTTTTGATGACCTTACTGTGTCCTACTTTTAAGAAAATGTTAAGAGTATATAATTTATTATGTATATTAATTTGTAATTTTATTTTGTTTAGTATTAAGTTAAAAACTGTATAACCTAATTATTAATATTTAGTTTATGTGCAAAGTGGACATAATATACAGTATGTGTGATAAAGTTACACGAAGTTGTATTAGATACGAAAATAGTTATAATACGAAAAACTTGATTGGGGAAATATCCGAAAGCCTAATATTTTAAGAGAAGTTTTAGTAAAAATTAGGCAACTAATTTTTTTCAAAATGTTTAATAAATCGGACTTAAAATACGTCGTTAGAGTACGAACACATCTAAACATAATTTTTAATTACACCACAAAACACGGTTTGGGTACCATACCATTATCGATGTTTATTTAACATCCGACCAAAGGTCTCACCATAAGGGTCACTAGCTAATAAACAAACTAGCAATTATCTTTGTTTTCTCCTTGAAATGGAGCTCACAACATAGTAATAATATAAATTATATGATACAAAAAGGAGATATAACTTTTGCAACAACATAAATAAACAAAATACAGATTTTCATATGTGTAAGTGACACGAGACTTGACAGTTCGCAATAAACACTTTCTTTGTCTTAATACAAGTTAAGCTTGTTACGGCTAAGCTAGACTGCGGGGATTAGAGTTGCCTTTTCTCCGACAATTCGGTTTAGGGGGCCGCTTTGAACATTCTGTCATCACTGACTATCTGACTATACCATTACAACAAAAATTATATGTTCTTTCCATTCAAAAAAAAAAAAAAAATCGAGAACTGTAGGTCTAATTTGGACTATAAGTAATTATTGATGAAAGTTTTAACTTTCTTTACTTTACCCTAGAAGTAATGATTATAGTCCACAGCGCTATTTTGTACACGATATTATAGATCGCTTGATTCCCTAAAAATTTATCAAAATGTAAAATATCATATAATTACCCGGTTCAACTCCACGTGGAGAATTTACCTCGGGAACATCTTCTGTTCCGAGTTTGCACGCTGCGAGCGAAGTAGACTTATAACCCGAGATTTTACGCTATGAGTGGATCGACAAAGCGCGTGATTCGAAGCTGGATTCTTAGATGTAAACAAATTCTACTAATATATTTCGAACACAAAGACAGCCATGCAGCGCCTTCGTGAATAGACAATTTAATAAATAGTTGGTTGCAACCCTAAAACATATAAAATTAATTTTGGAAATTCGCTCAACTCACGTCAGTCGTTCAGCAGAGTCATTGCGTTATTTTAATTATTGTTACAGTGAAAAAATATATATGGTCTATCAAGAAGCCATTTTGCTTTATTATATTCAAAGTGTATTTTTCCATTTCACTTTATGTGGTAATTAATTAAAGCATCTTGGTCCCAGGTAGTAAAAATGCTTACTAAGACTACTCTTAAAATGTTAATTTAGTTTTCTGTGAATTTTTTGTTTTTATTACTGGAAAAAATACTTCTTATTGCTGACAAACAGTCTATTGTATATAAATATGCAAGATTAAGAATATCAGGCTCTGTATGTTTCTAGATTTATTTCTTGTTCTTCTTCGCTGACATTTCAGAAACTATGTTTATTTTATAGCTATTTTGTATTTAACGCAATTCCTTAACGCAAATTGCAGAGATAAAAACTGGTAATCATAAGTGTTACATTTAACTAAGCCGATCGTAATTTCTGGTCTCGATTGTTTTTATTTTATCATCATTATTTAAAAATATTTATTTTGTTTTAATATTGTACAAGTTAAAAGCCAAGCTCGTTTTTTTAACCCAATCTATTTCAGTATAATATTTCGCCTTACTGCCTGTATAACCCAGTGTCAAAACAGTTTAATATTTAGACAGCCTTTAATGTTGAGCGTTTATTTATTAGACTCTATCATTAATAATGATTTCTCTTAATGGCTAAATGATGTGCTCTCGCAATGCGGATTACCTGTCAATATCGTATGATTGATGAGACTGGGAATATGGAAATATTAATTATAATGTGATGACTAAATACATACGTTATAATCATAAAATATAATATTGTTTTGAGTAACACTTATTGGTGAAATGATCTCCTCATATAAAGAGCTGTGGCAAATATTGTAATAGTAACATTATTAAGACTTTTTATTATGAAGTCAAAAACTTATAAAAAATCTATTTAGTTTTGAAGAGAAAGTTTGAATCAATATATTGCCGTTGTATGATATCAAATTTAAATATATACAGGGTGTATCAGGAAGAAATGAAAAGAATTGCAGAACGTGTTCTACTGGTGAAAATAATGAAAAAAGTTCATATAAACATAGGTCCGCAAACGCTTCGTTTTCCAGATATCCGCCATTTTGTTTTTTGTACAAAATAATTCATATCTAGAGAACGGTTTGACTGATTGAGTTCAAACTTGGTATGAAGTTTAACCTTACGATGATATACCTCAAGAAAAATAAACGATTAAATCCAATCTTGCGTTTCAAAATGGCGGCTGTTTGAAAATTACAAACCTAAATTACTCCAAAACCGTACATTATAACGAAAAATGTCAAGACACCTTTTTTGTAGCCCTTTTGATTCCCTATCGGATGGTCTAACTGTCAAACTGTTATGAAGGATAACAGTTAAATAATGTGTACTAATTGGTTTGTTCAACCCGGCATCCTATACCAACACAGTAAATACTACAATATTGTATGGACATTTGTTGTCATTACCTTTTAACTTAGCTATTATCCTTCATCCGATTGTTTTGACAGTTAGACCATCCGATAGGGAATCAAAAGGGCTACAAAAAAGGTGTCTTGACATTTTTCGTTATAATGTACGGTTTTGGAGTAATTTAGGTTTGTAATTTTCAAACAGCCGCCATTTTTAAACGCATGATTGGATTTAGACGTTTATTTTTTTTTGAGGTATATCATTGACAGCTTAAACTTCATGCCAAGTTTGAACTCAATCAGTCAAACCGTTCTCTAGATATGAATTATTTTGTACAAAAAACAAAATGGCGGATATCTGGAAAACGAAGCGTTTGCGGACCTATGTTTATATGAACTTTTTTCATTATTTTCACCAGTAGAACACGTCCTGCAATTCTTTCCGTTTCTTCCTGATACACCCTGTATATTATAACTGCGGTAGATTAGTGTGTCGTAAATTTTTTAAGTAAATTTAACTTCTGAAAAATAAGAAGTTTTACACATATATGTCCACACAAATCGTATTTACCTATATGAGTGATAATGACAGGAATATTAGAATGATTGACAACTAAGTAAATTCAACAATAGAAGAAGATTGATTGTAATCAGATTTGTCTATCGATTCCAGAAAACCTGTTGCTTAATTTAATTTTGAATATAGAACAACTTTTGTTCTCAGACTCTTTTATAGAATTTGGTATATTTCTGGTATTTGAAGTATTTTAGTATCAAAAAAATACTGTATGATACGTAGAAAGGAAGCAGGCGCCACTAAATAGATAAAGTTAGGTTTAATTAAATTTACCGTAATTTAAAACTATGCTGATATCTTTCATAATTGTGCCTTATTGTCTTGGGTTTAAGTTTATGCCGGGTTGTGTGCAGCAGAGTTGTACGCTTTATTAAACTTCAAATGTCTTCTAGGTTGTATTGGTTTAATTAAATGTCACATGGTACAATTTGATTTTAATAATTTATTGTTAACTGGCCCAATTATGTTCACTAGGTATCATTTTAGTTACTGTCACATCATAAGTTGTGCTGGTAAAGACTAGTGGGCGTGGTTTAGGTTTACCTTTGTGTTTTCAAACTGTAATGTAGAAGGAACCAAGTAAACTAATCGAATTCCGTAAATGCATATTGAAGAGGTGTATTTTGCACAAGGTTAACACATCTTTTTGGTTAAGAACACAAATTGGATCAGATACTAGTAGGAAATACTAGTAGGAAGAACACAAAAGGCTGTATGGCCTAAATATGAAAGATGGATGAAAAGGTACTATGGTTGAGGAAGTAGATGCTAATAGATACAAGTAATTTAATACTTTTTAAACGGAATTCAATTTCTGCCCTGAGATAAAAGTTCCTTTATTACTTTCAGGTGGGAGTTGTTGTTATTATTTACCTTTGCGACAGAGGGGTTTTTAAAGAACTTGTTCATACTGTTCTGAATCTAAAACAATATGGTGATGTTTTACAACTAGGTTGTACAGGCCACTCTGAGTTCGTGTCACCAAGTGTCTGGTCTGACATAGTTTAAGAAACCCATAATCACGTTCGAATTATTCTGTGATAGGCCACCTCAGGAACATCAGTGAGGCCTCCCTGCAGTGCCATTTGTTACGTCACAGAACAAAGCTCCTGGGTTTAGGCAGGCAACTTATTCTATTACCAAATACAAAAAACTATATATGTCGTTTTTCGGTCAACAACATTTGGCGAGTAGTAAGTTTACTGACAAATGACTAGTAAGAAATTACTGCCAGGTCAGTTTTAATACGATTAGCCAGATGAAAACCTTCTTTGAGAGTATGAAACATTTATTTGGAGGGGAAATAACTTAGTTGCCAGGACTAAGAACAACTTAGTAGTGTGCTTCCTAATATATTTACTGAGATTCATTCTTGGTCAAGATTTGGAACAAATTCGAATCAAGTTATGTAACAAAATCGAATTGGTCACTTACAAAAAAATAGCCAGTCAATCACAACAGAAATAATCTAACGAATGATCTTTCAAATCTGATGTGTAACTATTATACTTTTATAATATAATTGAAATAGTGTATGATGTTTGTTAAACACTAATGTAGAGTTTCAATAAATAAGATATCAAGTTAGTAAGCCAATATAGAACTTGAGGTCTTGAAGTTCCACACCGAACTTTGTCTTGTAAAGTTGACCAATAAGAGTTTAGTGATTTAAGTAATTTTGAAAGTATTTAATTTATAAATTGTAATTAAAATAAATTGTAGTTTTGACCATAAGGGTTTAGTTTAACACAGTGGAGTGAAATAACAACGTATTCAATTATGATTGAGAAATTCATACAATGCAATATTACCAAGCTCTATACAGGTTAGTGTGTTTCTTACAACAGCCTGCTCGTTAGGGAAACTTGACAATTAAATTATATCTGCAATATCCAACAAAAGGTAAGACGAAGGAATCCTCCTACTTTGTTATTAAACTAAACTCTCGTTTCTTTGAATGGAAGGGGGGGGGGGAGGTTACGCAAAAAATAAATGCAAAGTTAAATAAGCCACGTCGTAATCATTTGAAATGATGGGCAAACAAATGTTTAGTTTTTTTTATTAGTTGTAGGATATTAATTTTTGTTGGCATCACTGAAATTTTCACCAAGTAATACAAAATCTGTCAGTAGACTTCTGTATGATATCCAAAATTTTAGGATCAAAATTTTGTTTCGCGGAACATCTTTTACCTTCGTACAGTATTTTTTTAAATAAATCTAAACTATTACACATTCAAGATAGTAAAGTGTTGCAACTTCATTTAAAAAACATAAATTTTGCAGACCAGATTGGTTATTCAGTTGTTCACTTTGATAAAAAACAATTACTAACAACAATGGCCTGTTATAACGCCAGAAACAACACCCTTTATACAAAACAAACTTTGCATACTTATAACTTGGCCTCAATACATAACAAAGATAAAACTGTGTATACATTAAATATAAATTCCACTTTCGTCTACAAGTAGAGAGTTTATTTTTGGTACATTTTTTTTTTTTTATAACCAAAAACGATAACCATTTTCTTTATGATCACATGTGTTTAAGGGGTAATATTGGATAGCTACCCTTAAAAATAAATAATAGTCCATACACTTTCTATTAGCTCTAAAGTTAAAGACCTGAAACTTGGTTCCATTATACTTAACTTAAATAAAGGAAAGAAGAAACAATTGCATTTCAATAATTTTTTTATAAGTTTTAAATTGATATTTTGCATTTACTAGGGCATAACTCAATATGTATGTAGGCCTAAATGGAAAAAAAATAATTCATTTGGAGCAAGTTCACTGTGAGTTTTTGATCCAAGGTTATCGAATCTGATATTATACGCTTTAAATCTTTGAAGTCATGCCACAAACATGGCTTCCTATAGAAAGTTTTCCAAAACATTCAGTAAAAAACTATTAAATATAAAATGTTTCCTTTTCAGTGATGAATGGGGTATATGGTTTTAAAAAATTACTTTCCATTTTGTCTATAGACGTCCTGATTTTCTTTACATTAGAATTAAATAAAACAGAATTAAATGGGATAGAATTTGTTATTTGAATTGGTGACGGATGGGTAAAATTATTTAAGGGATGCGTGGAGATATGTTATGCACATAGGGTGGGTGGAAATGCGCAAGGCCTTACTAAGACGAACGACGAACCGCGTGACTTAGCAGCGGTGGTGGTCGGATAGCACTGACGATTATATATCTAGTATGTCCTTGTTTAAATGGAATTCAATAATTTTTTCACGATAATATAAATGGGAGGAAAGCAAAACAGATTAGCATCATTTAACACAGTCTACACTAATTGCTGACAAAGGAAACTAGTTTTTGCCTAGTGGAAGCGACTTAGTGGCTAGAGTTTTTGTTTTAATTCATCTAATTACAAATGTGTACAACCAAAGAGCTTTGCTATCTGCTCACTTCGCTCACCAAACCCTTCATCATCTCACTGCTTGACCGCTCACTCCCCACCATTCAAAAGCAGGTTATTGTATACTCTCATATATATTTTCGGGAAAGACGATTTTTTCGGGCAGGGGCAGGGGGGGATTTTTTTTGGATTGGGGTAGGGTGGCATGGTAGTGGTGGCATTGATACTGACGCATGCACAGTAGAACCAGAGATTTTGCGTGAATGACAGGAATAGTTTTATATAATAGAGAGTTTAGTTATAATCTATAAATTATATTGTTTCATTTGTAGAATGTTACTTGCGTCAAGAGTCAATACCTTACTCATGGCTACAACAATATTAATAATTTTTTGTGAGCAACTATTAATACAAGGTATATTATTATATCAAGACACAGTTTCAAGACAGCGATAACTAACGACACGCTTACTTTCAATACTACACGTAGAAGCAAATGGCGGAAGACGACTTGCTACAAGTTTTGCACAAGTATTAAAAACGCACTATTATTACAGAGGTCGCGCGCATTCTAACAGTCAATGTTGGCAAATGTGGATTGCAAAAACTAATCAGCTGTTTATTTTTGCCATAGATTTTAAATAAATACAGATGTAAAACCAGTGTCGCCAACCGAGTGGCAAACTGTATCGTATTTTAACAGTCTATAAATAACCGATGCAAATAAATTTAGGTAACTAACTTTACAAATAAATGCAAATATTAAGCCGATTCCAAACATATTGTATTCACCACCCACCAGTATCGTAACAGCTGTGTTTAACCCAACAAATTCCACTCAACAGCTACTTTAGATTTAATTCAAACCCTCTTCACACTTTCACTTAACTAAAATTGCCCTTACAGATTAAACTTAAGAAAGCTTAACCCTAACATTTAATCCCTATAACTTCCCTCCGGGGCTTAAACTTTGGCTTGACTTAGACCTTGATACAGCTCGTTGTTAAGTGATATTAAAGTATTAGCGAGTGAAAGAAACTAACCGACTTACGTTTATCAATATGACTCAGTACAAATTCTCAGTTAAGACTAACTTAAGCAAACAACGAGAAATATAATATGCTGTTACATCTTCCTTTAAACTATTGAAATTGTAAAAAATGCTAAAGATATTAACACATGACTGTATATTTGTGTTACTGTTTTACTAAACACATTATATTTTATTTCAATCTCATATACTTGCTTTGTTTCCAGACTGTAAATAATTACAAAAGATATACAAACTTATAGTTACAATAAAAATTAAATAAAAATAATAGATAGGAAAGGGTCCGGGGTGCTGACAATTGATTGTGAGGGAAACGTTTTAACAAACAAAAACACTCAAGCAAATACGAAAAATGTCGCGGGATAAATTAAAGAAATGTTCTCTAGAAGATCCTTGAAAATATCTACTTGAAATTGTTTAAAATGTCTACTCATTTATTTGCAATACCATTCTCAAAAACCGTAAAAAATGGCTCAATAAAAGTTTACAGTAACAAATTGGTTATTAGGAGTAAAGAAATTTATGTTTAGAAAAAACATTAATTAAACTTAAGCTGGAAAAACAGAATGCAGCAGAAGAGGACGAAGAATATGTTTTTTTATGGAGCTGGAGGCTATTACATGGTTAATATTATTACTTCTTTTTTCATTTTTATATTATGTTTTCCAAAAACTCAAATTTTATAAATATTAAAAACTTACCTCAGCAATCGTTAAATATTTTTTCTTAATACAATTTTTACCACAGTTTATGATAGCAATTGTTAGTTCCAAATGGAATAATTTAAAAAATTTATGATATAAACTGAGTGAAAATTATATATGAATATATTTTTTGATAACATTTAAGGAATATGTAAGGAGAAAAATTCTTTACTTAGTAACATATATAATTCATATACAAAAATTGAAGTGTCTGTCTATGATTTCGAAATAAATACATTTTCTAAGCTCATATATATGAATTCACACTTTACCAAAACCTAATCATCCATTTTAAAATGTTTTGTCTGTCGGTCTGTTTGTTTGTCCGATCTGGAATGGATGAACTGATTTTGACGAAAGTTTAATTCTGATGTAGAGGCCGGTCAGATAATAATCTAGAGTAATTTTTATCCCTGAAATATTTAGATTTCTTCTTTAAAAATAAAAAAATGTGAAAATTATGGGTTCTGCGGGCGGACGTGATACGCGAACATAATAAATAAAACAACAGTTTTGTATCAAAAGCTTAACACTTTGACAAGATCTTCTGCTATTTAATTTACTGTAATGGCAGTTTAACCGTTAAATATATATCAAAACAGTATGTCATAATGTGAAACGTACTCATAAATGTGGAATGCACCTCATAACCTTATTTGTAAATTTTATGTTCGTTCGGGAGTTATGAGTAACAAACGGGTGGAAAATGGGGATTTCGCTTATTGGTGCGTAGCAAATAATTTACTTAGACCTAAAAGGGATACGTAGATCGTTTTGGGCAAACTCACTGTGCATTTTTTTACCATCGAACTCGGATCTAAAATAGTTTTTCTTTATTCCGTGTAATGGTAAGGCACAATATTTACCTGATAGTCCTTTCACTTATTTAATCACATCTGGAAGCGAAGCCTATTATTTTATAAATCATTTGTCGTAGCTAGTTTAGAGCATCAAGTTCTAGGTAGAATAAAGTTATGTGTATTATAGTTGACATTGAGTTTAAATCAATTTGTGAATGCTTTTAAAAGTGTATATGTGTTGATATATGTTTATGACCTGGTGAAGCTATCGATATTAGCCAAGTATAGGTCTATTTATTCTTTACTAAAACAAATCATAAATCGTAAAAGCAGTAAGTTTATAACAAAAAACTATTACTAAACATGTTTAAATATAAAAAAGTACCAGTTATCGTTGCTTTCTACCTTAAATATTGCCGTGCACCTAATGGTAATAGTGGAGATAATTGTAAATTTAAAATATTGAGTGTAAAATTAGTATTGAAAACTAATTGTATATCTTTAGTTGCATGCTTTTTGTGGAATTATGATACAAGTACTCTAACAGGTGAATGCAGTCGCTATCGAAAATAATATTTGTAAAGGTAATCAGTAATTAGGGAGCCGTAAAAGTAATTGTATTTCAATACTGTTTCTTTATTAGCCATAAAGTAAAAATGTTAAAAAAAAATAAAAAAAGAAACAAAAATCACACTACATACAGTCCTTTCACTTGACATTGAGTTTAAATCACTTTGTGAATGCTCTTAATGAGAGCCCAACCTAAAAAAATATTTTTTGTTAATTTTTTTTGTTTTTTGTTAATTATTATTCTTCAGAATTTCCTCTTTCCAACGATATACAACACTTTATAAATATCTTCTTATAAATTGTCAATAAAAAATAAACAAAAACAGCTTGCATTAATTTTAGGTGAGTATTTTAAAGCCAAGTATGTAAAATATGTTTTCTGTTTTCCTGTTTTTGGGATTTTCCGAAATTTGTCATTTTTAAAGTTTCGTGACACATTTTTCAAGAACTACTGGGTGAATCATAAATAAATTTTTACATGTTGTTTTTGGCACTAAATATTAGTTCCTATCGTAAGGATTTTTTAAAATTATATATATTTTGTGAATAAAGCTATTTTTCTAATAAAAAATTGTAAATTTAAACACACTTTTTTTAAATCATAATTTTTTTTTTAAATAAAATAAAAACTCCCGATAGGAACCAGGCAAAGTCCTAATGTTAAAAAAAAATATGACTAGCTCTTACTGAACCAGAATTAAGTGTCACCTAGTTAACATTTTGCTCTTATGGAAGTCAGGCTGCCCTAAAAATAGTGTTTGTGTTGATATATGTTTTATGACCAGGTGAAGCCATCAATGTCGGCCAAGTATATTTGGCTTTACTAAAAAAAATCATAATCGTAAAGGCAGTAAGTTTATAAAAACTATTACTTACCATGTTTAAATATAAAAAAGTACCAGTTCATTCCTCAAATATTGCCGTGTACCTATTGTGTAAAATTAGTATTGAAAACTAATTGTATATTTTTACTTGCATGCTTTTTGTGCAATTATGATAGAAGTACTCTAACAGTTGAATACAGTCGCAATCGAAGTTGATATTTGTAAAGGTAATCAGTAATTAGGGAGCCATAAAAGTAATTGTATTTCACTACTGTTTCTTTATTAGCCATAAAGTAAAAATGTTAAAAAGCAATACAAAAACAAACAAAAAATCACGCAATGTTGTTAGTTACTATTTTTGTTTAGATTCATTAACATACAGTAATGAATTAAAAGGAGTCACAAACTCTTTGATTACACGGGTCTGAAGGGAAGAAGAAGAAGAGCAAATTTGCATCATTAATACAGTCAACACTAATTGCCGACAAGGAAGGTTCAGTGTCAAGTGGAGGGACTAAATGACTGGAGTTTTTGTACTTGGACGTCTAATTAAAAATATACGATTTATTTCCCGGCTTGAGTTGTCTAAAGTATTACCTGTTATACAGAAGTGAATCAACATACTGTTTAAAGTAATTTACCCGTAGATTAATTTATTTAAACATATTACCATATTGATATTGCAAGGAGGATATTGGATTGATTACTATGAACGTGGAAATGTAATGTTGGTTTGAATTGATTTATTAGTCTCATTCGGTACACAAATAGCATTACTGCAGTAGACATTTCAGTTGTCACATATGCAACAACAAAGTACAAATGATAAATGTACACGGAGTGTTCTTAAAGTTTTATTAACTTATTTTCAATATCAATAATAATAAATGTGGTTAGAGGGATTTAACCCCTTTTATTATTATTGATATTGAAAATATGTTAATAAAAATTTGTAAATTAATGTCTTGCGTTGCATAACAGAACAAATGTTTTGGCATGCATGAACCTCTATGATTTTGAGGGGCTTGAGAGGGTAAGAGGGTTGACAATTTCAAATGTAAAGGTAGGTCTTGTAATACAAAATTGAATTGATTATTAACAGAGAAACGCAATGAAACAAACCAGAGCTTAGCATCTTTCTTCGTTTCAAAGTAATGAACAATCAAATTTCTGGAAAATTATATTGTTATATTAACATCAAAGCAGGTTATTAATTTGTTAATATTAGGAGTTAGTAAGTTGTAGGTTGAGGTTAAATGTAACACGTAATTTAAAAAATAGAAACTGTAAATATATCTAGCACGGTACCACTAATTTATCTGAGTTTCTATGTGTACATGAAGAACTTTGAGGAAAATGTAAATGGAACCGGGAATACAACCCTTGACTTATTGTCCTGACTTTCTCAGATGTATGCGTAACTGTTAAACACCACTTTCATGTACAGATAGGAAGCAATACCTCATTTATTTGTTCCTGATATTTGTTGTGATAGCACTCAGTTTTGTCTTTTTACAAATCAAGACAAGGTTGGAATGAGTTTTTTTACGGAATAGCTTTAAGAAATTTCACACAAGCAAAATATTTATTCAAAGAATTAAATTATAATCCAAACTTTCAAACGCATTAAGATACTAAGCTCTAGTTTGCGCCATTTTGTTTCTCGTTTCAATGGCGAATTACATGACCTAAATATATATTTGAAATTGTTAACCCTCTACCCATTTAGGCCCCCCAAAATCATAGATATTCAGTTTTGTCAAAAGAATTTCCTGTTTATATAAGATTATATAATGTACAAATATTTGTATAACTTATGTTCAGTAACCGATATAATGTGGGGTGTTAAAAGGACTTTATGAACACTTTGTATGTACATTGTACATTGATTTCGTTCTAAAATGATGACCAATGTACACGATCAAGCAGAAGACTTTATAGTGCAGGAAGGACAGTAAGGTTGAGTGATATCTAATTAAATAAATTACATTTTAAAAAGTCTGAACATAAACAAAATAAAAAATAGTAGTTTTTTTAATAGAAAATTCATCAATATATTTTATCATTATGATTATTATCTTCCAAGAATGCAATTATTATAATATTGGTTAATTAATTACCTTATTTCAACCGTTGATCATTCTAAAATATATCCTTTTTGGATTACCGGTTGCAGTGGCCACAATCATCAGATCGACCTCAAAAAGTATTCATTCCACTGTTGTGGAACACGTCGTATCAAACTACACACAATTAACATATAATATTAAAAACATGAACCACTGAAAAAGGTAATCCGAAAAGTATATATTTTAGAGTCCTCAATGGTTGAAATAATGTAATAAATTACCCATTATTACAATATATTTATTTGCATTTTTGTGTTAAGTCACTATATTACTTATATGTAGTCATATATTACATTTGTTGGTCCATCTCGTGGCTTCTAGGTAGGTATAGGGGAGGACATGTTTCGGAGCTGTAACTCCATCATCAGATTGTAATTTCACTGGAGATTGTCTTAAATTAAAATACATACACAAAGTGTTTCTGGTGCACACACTGACTTGTAGGGTAAATGACAGCAAGTTATCTCTCCGAAACGTGAGATACAAAACTACGACTAGCAATCACGTGATGGACCAACAAAAGTAATGCATAACTAAAAATCAAGAAGATTATATTTCTTAAGTTTATATTTCTTAAAATAGTATATTTTTTATATAAACTAAAATTTGTATTTTGTACTGCGGCGTTTTTTAAAAATTGTATAAAGTTAACATTTTATCGTTTAAATATATTTATTAAAACAGTGTCTTTACGTTCCTCTAACACATCTGATTTCAATTTTCTCCAAACTATGTTTTTGTAGTATCAGTTTCCTTATCATGAACTTCCTACGAATAATCCGCCGTCTTTCTGTTCGTAATAATAATGTCTCCTACATCCAAAACCTTTATGCAAAGAGGGAATTATTGTTAGGGAAATAATTGCATAAAAAGAACAGTGTAGTCATACTTTACCATGATCATAGCTATTAGACTTAATACCTAGGAACTTACTTCTCTCTGCTACTTAACCCTATTTCCAATGATACAACTACAAAACGCAGTACGAGGTTTATCTTATTGTAAAGTGAACTAGTCACACACTATTTTGATATCTCGGAATTCTAAAACAAATTCAATTATTTTAACTAACGTTCAATTTATAAATGTATCTAATACAACGTTTTTTAAAAATATTATTATGATTAATCTGCAGTTCAACACAGTTCTTTAATTTATTCGTACTTTACAAAAGATTTTAGTCAGAAACCGACTCTAAAACTAAATATTTATTGATGAAACCACAATACAAAATTTAAACAAATTAAAAAAATATTATTTAATCACCCAGTTGACGTAAGTTTAACAAATTTTCAAAATTAAATTTATATATTTTAGTGTTTCAATCAACAATTTATTAAATTGGTCTACTCACAAAGGTAATGAATAGCAAAATAATTGGTAAAATTTGTTTGTACCTAAACCTCCAGCTTCAATTCATGTAGCTTGGTCTTACACGCAGCATAAAAACTAGCTTAGCGAAAAACTTCTCATGAACTGCTTCGTTTTCCTCGCAACGTTCAAACTCGGCTTCTGGGTCTCGGATCATAAGATTCCTTACAGTAAAATCCCCGGATTGGAACCGGTTACTTTTATGGTAATTTTACGATATGTTAAATAGAGCTCCAAACAGCTCCTTGTCCACAAAAATGCAATTTTTAGTTATTGGCACCACTGTCTTTCTCTAATAATTATCTTATTTAAATTATGTTTATTTTAAGGTGCGTATACACTTGTGCGATGCACGGCGCGCGCGCAACGAGTTCTCTAAGTTAGTACGGGGTGTTGGAGCTGCGCTCGGCGCATTACGATCCATCTCCCGCCGGTTTTTTTAACGAACCCTTTGTGTATTCGCCGATTAGATTTGGACGTTTGTTTGAGGGGTTTGTAGTATTTCGTGCGCACTGATTGTTGATTGCTTTGTGAGTTATGGAGTGGTCAGAAGAAAAAAATAATTAAGTTAATCGATGCCTATCGGAAAAACCGTCTTTTGTGGAATCAAACTAATTTGCAACTAATTTCTCATTATCATCAAAATCATTCCTCAGTTGCCTATTAGTTTTAAAAAAACCCTTTTGTTCATATTCGATATTTTATTTCTAGTCTGAGTTCAGAAAGTAAATTCAATTTCAATAAAAAAAAAAAAAAAAACGGGCCAACAGATTGGTTTAATAAAAATATTTATCATCAATTACTTCTTTATTATTTCAAGTATTCTTTATTTTAATGTATAGCTAACCTGTACAACGATCTGAAAATTACATTAGTTATAAGAACCAAGGCTATTTTAACTTCAGGCCTATTTCACATTTGTTTAAATTGAAAACCAACTTTGAGGCCTATGATTACTACCAGCAATATAGCGCATAGAAAAAGATACGTGCAATTTAATTACACACTTGTCTTGGGCGGAAATAAGTGCCCTGTTTAGAAATGTGAGGCCCAATCTACTGCATCAGGTTTTCAAAGTCAGAATGATCGCGGGTTTTCTTTGGATCGCTGGAGGTTCGTTGAAATCAAAACTTACAATGGGCCACGAACGCGCGGCGCGCAAACCGCGCAGGTTGCACGGCGCGAGAGATACGCACCTTAACAGGTCCAAATTATCCATATTTATACTAAAATAATGTTTGAAATGTGGAGGTTGGGCATTTACAGTTCCAAAGTAGCCTTTGTCCACTAGTCAGAAAACAATATGGCCAACCACAATTTACGAAAATTACAGAACCAAATAGCAACTTGGCTTACTACCATATAAACAGCTTATAAGTGATTGAGTTTCAAAACGACTCTTGTCCTTTTTGAGCATACTGACAAACAGACAGTATTGATATTAAATTTCCATTATATTTGCTAGTTTTTCGTCAAAATTATTTTACTTTTTCGGTTGGCCAATCGTTTTTCTACCCAGTAACGTAAAATATAATATTATTCAACGATTAAATGCTAAGTAATGTTGTTGCCGAGTTTGCCTGCTTTCATTCCTAACTGTTGGTTATTTTGTGACCAATGGAGGACTTGGAAGCAGTTTTGTAAATAAATTAACACGGGCTTAATCTTTTAAAATATCCAGGGAATTTGGTTTTTAATGTTAAAATCAATTTCACAAGTTTTTAATGTAAATATACTTATTTTACGAGAACATAATGGCATTATATTAGAGTTTTTCATTTAATAATGTGTAGCTTACATTTAAATCAAAATATTTGGTGTTTTTAAGTAGTAAAACAATTTCCATTTTACTGATTATTATTTATTACTGTTCCAAACGTCATCTTGTCCACACCAAGATGGCCGCCTACCGGTCCAAAACGAATCTTGTCCTTATTACAGTTCCAAATCAACAATTGTCCAAATTAAAATAATAAATTTAGAAAAAAAACTATTAAAGCGGTTGTTATTAAACTTTCACACAATATTACTATTGTTGTAATAAACCATTGTGCAAAAAATCATACATCTTAACAGCATTTTTAACAATTAAATAGTTTTTGTTTGTTTATAAAAATTTGTATGATTGGGACAAGGATCCGTTTGTAATTGGACAACTCATATTGTATGAACAGAGCTATAAGTTCGTGTAAAAAGCAAAATGTGCAGAATAATATCTTACATTTATTGTTTTCCGATTAAAAAAATCTAATTTATTTACGAAAAATCTAAAAAATTGCTTAACGCCAAAAAAGTACTTCCGATTGATTGATTTTTTGGCTATTGAATTCACCCGAGCGACCTAGACAACCAACGTGTGTACCAAATTTTACCTAAACTTCTGCCGTGTGTGAACACACACACCCTTTCCCTCACATACATCTATATATATACACACACTTTATAATGACACCATAAAACGTGTTCCATGATCAGTGCTCATTTACTTCTCCCGTCATCAGGTCTTACCATAAGGGTCACTGCATTGCTTATTTTTCCTATGGCAATTCGATTAAAAATGCTGAACACTCATAAATGTATATAAAAATGTGATATCAATTTAACAAAATAAAATTCATGACCTTATAAATCATACTTTCAAACTTTATAATTACTATTTCCGAGTAATTTATCCAAGCTACAAAATTAATTAACTTTAGCATAAACAAACAATTAATTAAATAAACGTGTATAAATACTGTACTTCTATTCATCAAGTTACTTGAACGCTGATACAGGAAACATTTATTAATTATAACAGTTCTAGGCTAAGGTATGTTTCTCGTCTTGTTTACTTTGTCAAACATCAAAGCATAAAATGGGGCTTAATTGGCCTAACTTTGTCGGTAAATCAAATCATCGTGTTATATCAACAAATCAAGATAATACTAACGATACAGTTCTACTTGTAAATTAAATGTCTTTAAAACAAAACTCTCTTTCAAAATAGAACCACCACAAAGCGCTAAATTACGTCAACTCTTACGGCTGTGCTTTACTGGTAATGCAAACTGTGAAGAAGACTGCGATTGTACACTATACATATAACATTTTTGAAGGCACCCCAAACGTGTTTTGGAGACCACGATCGGTGCTCATCTGCTACTCCTGACCTTACCATAAGGGTCACTGCAATAGATCATCTTTACTATGGAAATTTGCTAATAAAGAATTTAATAAAATCTAATTTAATTTCAGATGTGATTGGTGTTTTATTTATGTTGCTATTTAAGTTGTAAATTTTATTGTTTATACACTTTCATAAGAAAGAGATAACTTAAATCCAGTTGAAAGGCATAAAATAAAATACAAAATCCATGTGTTGGATATTATATCCAACAGATGTTTTTGAAGAATATTCCTTTATCCTACACATGTATTTTTATAATTTAAATAATTAATAAAAGAACATATTTTCATTAAAAAAGTTTCCATATTGTATTCTTAATGTAATCCAGTTTGTAGAAATAATCTTTTATCTAATAATAATATAAATTGAGAAAAATTTATTAAACAGGTTTTGTATTTCTGTATTATCCCTATAAGGTAAGACAGATCTACTTTGCTTCGGTATAAAAAAACTAATTTAGATTTGATAATACTTGTGCATTAACGGGTAGTATTTATAGAACATTTAAAAAATAATAGCCTTAATTATTAAAAATAAATAAACAGTAAACATATATATGGAGGGTTTAAATTATTTACTAAGCAATCATTTAGCTTAAAAATTTAACATGAATTTAAGTCTAGAAGTATTGTAATAGGGCAAAGACTATTAATTAAACGGCCTGATATTAAATTCAACTCAAATCGCAATGTCAGTAAGCTATATTTTATAGGACTTTTGTTTTTGACATTTTCAGAGCTTCGTGCTTTGACAGTGCCCATTTAGTTTTATTATTAATCACTCATTCAGAATAAAGTCATATTTTATTACTACTCTAAGTAATATATAGTGTATGTTACCAAGATTGATTTTTCATTTTTAATAGTCTGTACATTTATTGAGATCATAAAAACATAATGTACACTAACTATTAAGAGTCAGGTGGCGAAATATTTGTCTACCTTAAATAAGCTGCAGTATTTGTTTAAATCCATTTGGAAACATAATATAACTCCAATACCTACAGAGTAACTTAGTAGGTGCGAGTTTTCTCTCTGTCGTATAAACACATCCTGTCATTCACGCATAAGCAATCCCCTTCTGTTACCGTGTCAGGATCAAAATCACAATTACCCTTTACCACCATTAAAATGCAAGTGCCTCTGTCATAATCAAACGTCGTTTTCATGAAAATATCAGAGTATAGATTGATATGTTTGCATTTGTTCTGCTGAGGATCGCCCCAGGAGTTGTTGAGCAAAGCGAGCATGTAAACAAATCAAAGTATTTATTAACTCTGAACTAATAATTACCAATGATCCCTAAACTCAAAGCTAAAGACATTCTTTTAAATCAATATAGAAGATATAATTCACATGTGACACTGCAATTTATTTATTTAAATTCGTTACAATTCTAAATAATGTTTTAAAAATATAATATTGTTATAATAAAATTTATAAAAAAGTTAAAAATTATTAAAACATAAATAATAAGTGTTATGCCAAGCGGATAGTTTATGAGATGTAATTGGGGGGGGGGGGGGGTGATACTTATAAGAAAATTAAAGAGGTGAAGGAAAAAACTTTAAAATTAAACATTAATCAAGCAAAATTAATTAAAAAACAATGACAGTTCGTGAAAATTAAATAATGAATGAACCAATAAACCGACAACTACCATTCGAGTTTGTGCGTAACCAATGAGTCAAATCAAAGAAGATGAGATATCAATTATTAAAATCGGACTAGACATTATAAATATACAGAAATTATAATAAATTTATCATCTTCTGATTTAGTGTAATAATTATTGCTTTTAGTTTTACCCAAGTTCATTTTAAACAATAAGTTTTAAAACTGTAATACAGTAAGAAAACAAACTTGTCTGGGACAGGTAAAGGCAGAAAAAGGAACTGGAAATAATAAGAATATTAAGTGTCAGATATAATGACAGAATGAAAACTGCCAATTTAGGGACATTTGAGCCAGTTGCTGCAGTCCCTTGTGAAATTATGTAGTATTCCAGTTACGTCCGTTATTATAGAAGCAAAATTTTAAAACTGGCAGTTATTTTTTTTAAATCGTGTGCTATGTCTAACAAATGTAAGCTAATTAAAATTAAAACAACATTTCAAGTCCGGAAGAAATGTTTTGAGATTTTTACTAAACAAAAGGGTACATTGGAGAAGTATAAAATCCGGATTTCCCTGGGAAGTTGTTTAACTGTGCCTTTGAGGGCTGGTCGGATTTAGAACAAAGCGACGTTCAAGTCCCAAGGTGATTCCACGACCACAGTTAAGTAGTAGTGATTTCCAAAGTCCGGAGTTTACTTTAATAGCACTGTACAGGGTATTCCATGATTACCTTGAAATGATTAAAATTGTTTTTATTTTAAATTAAAACATTTTTACAGTTGTTTTGTTATTTTAAACTCCATGGTGTTAAAAATATAAGTGTTTTTGCAGACTAGCAACCAACTGTCTTCAAATCAATCTATTGCTGCCAAAGTCTTAAATCTATGTAAGTCTATATTATATAAAATTAGTACTATGAATAAATAATAATTTTGATATACAAATTCTTGTAAATGCGCTTCTTTGTCAATTGTTACAGATTAAAACAGTTACAATTTTGTAACATTTAAAAAAAGTTTATCCATACAACAACTATAAAAGAAATAAAACTGTATTTATTTAGGTCTACAAATATTTCTTTTTAAATATTAATTCACCCTAAGCTACATATTTATAATACATTATTGAACTGTATAACGCTGTATTAATTATATTTAATTAGCTTGAATGTTAATGTTACGGCTAGGCAAAGAGAGAGACAGAGAGAGAAAAGGTTTGGAAACCTGCCAACAAAGACACCCCGCGATTGTTCGAGAACAGTCTGGAAGAGGAGAAAGAGGGGAGTGAGTGAGAAAGTGAATAGGACGGTCGGCAGAGTATCAACAAAGAGACTAACCCCCCCTTTTCTAGAAAAGTCTGTAACAGAGAGAAAAGAAGGGCGTGGAATATTCTGGAACATGTGTGCCTGCGTATAAAAAGGTGTAAAAGTGTGAAGACGGCAGTCTTTGTCTTTGAAGAGTCTAGTGCGTGAATGAATTGAACGAACAGTGACAGTAACAAGTGCGAGTTATTTTTATAACGGTGTTAATGTGTTTTTTAGTTGTTCAAATTTATTCCAGTATTACTAGTGCTCATTATACGGTGATAAATAGTGATAATTGATTAATTAGTGCAGATTAGTTTTTGTGTAAATATTTGTTAAGTTGACTTTGTGTAAATATATTTCTGTTAATTAAATACAATCGCCAGTGTGTATTTATTAATTTACGAACCCGTACCATTAATTTGTGTTAAATCTACTTTGACCGGTATTTATGCACACATTTGAGCTGAACAGTCTGCTGCATAAAAATCTAGTCAATTTTGTATTTAATTCAATTACTAAAATTGGTGCAAATAATAGTATTTAAAACAATCGACAAATAACCAATACTTAGATTAGTTATTTTACAAAAAAACAAAAATTCCAAGATTTGTATCATTGGTTAGGTTAAACAAAGGCCTATAACATAAAGCAATGTTTATCGTTTTTAGAGGCTAGTTCTACAGACTGTTTTAGATCAAAACTGTATGTTTTTTTCAGAAAGCGAATGCAAGAGTATACAGCGGAAGGGCAAAATAGGGCCGATAGCTTGCCATTATGTTAGAGTAGTGGCGTCAGAAGAGTGTGAGCGGCTTAAGGACTAAAGTGGATTAGGAACTTTTCAAATTTAGTCATTTGAAGGCCATATTTTTGGGAGGACTTATAAAATCAATATCGAATTAACGCCCTAGATATTCACGTTACCACACTCCAACATTTTAATGAATATATATCGTTAGAGTTAGGTGACTGTTATTAACCTATTAACCAATTTTTTTCCAATTTCTTGCTTCACCATTCTTTTTTACCCAGTTATTAGATTAACTACTAAATTGTAAAGTATTTTATGGTTAGGTATACTTGGGTTACGTTACGCTACACCCATAACTCTTGGGTGTAAAAATAACAACATAACCTCTTGGGTGTAGTGGCCCATAACATACAGTCACATTTTTATTTTAATATTTTTAGTTTTTTTTTTCAGCCAGTACTGGGATTTGTTGATGTACATGTTTTTTTTCGTAGCTTCAGCCCTTCCGTCGAGGGGGGGGGGGTTACTGCTCCGATATGATAGTTACGAACCTTCACTTGACTTTGGCGGAATATTAAAAAACTTAATCCGTGAAAAAACTAAATAATTTAAATCTTAATTGTATATGATATTTACTAAAATAATATTAATTAAATTAAGATTCACTTGGCGTCTCTACATAAACTTTATTGTTGCCTATATGTTTTTTAAAAAGTGTATCTAGTTTCTATATGCTGTTATTTACCCCTGGTATTGGGCTACTAATACAAAGTATTAAAATAAATAAGTAAATTTACAGAAATAGCAAACTAGATAACTCAAATTAGCACAAACTGAACATCTTGATTAGACCAGCAGCTAGTGTTAAATTCTTGCAATCATTAAACCTAAAATGAAACTGGCATAAGGAGATACTCTGAAAGAAGCATTGACTAAGAAAATTAATTTAGTTCTTTATCTAAAACTTTCTCAAATTCCAAGCATCGTTGACCGGGGCGACCCCTCCAACCAACCTCTTAAACAACTACTAATAGTGTAGTCAATTCAGCCACTCAATTTTAGAAATTATAAAAACAAAACTAATACACAGAATTTATTCGAAATGCATTATTAATTAATAACTCCTTAGAATGTTGTGGGAGTAAATCGCGGCTTTTTAAAGTGAAGTGATGTGATGTAGAAGTAAAGAACCGAAACATCTGCCGACGAAGAACCTTTCGCCATACGGTACACATATTAAGTGTTTTCGTGATTAAACACATTTGTTACAATGTGGCAAAAGGACACAGTTTGACGTCTACGTATTGCCATTGAAGTGACTACGACTTCTTTTAGAGAATGCGACGACGAGAGGACTTTTGTGGTCAAGCGGCATAAAATTCTTGCATTTACTGGTAATTTTTGAATTACTGACGATAGTTAATTAACTTAAATATACATAAGTATTAACAGTTGTTCAATAAAAACATAAAAATCTAGGTGTTCTTAACCACACAGGAGAAGTGTAAACTTCTATGACGATATACTGATGTTCTGATTTACAAATCAAAAGTTAAGAAAATATTGAATAAAAACACAATTTATGAAATGAGGATGCACACTATGTCAGAGGTATTACGAAGTAAACAATGTTAACACAACTGACGAAATGAGGAAGCATAATGTTCATATCAGAGGTATTAAAAAAGTAAAATGTTTCAACACAACTTACGGAATGAGGAAGCACAATGTCCATTTCATAGGTATTACAAATGAAACTATTTACTCTGCTATTTAAACATGTGTACTATGTATAGTATACGGTGACGGAATAATCTGATTTAATTTAATCCGTGACCGCATTTAATTTTTAGACCAGTTCGACTATAGAAGTTTACATTTCTATAAAACACAATAAGTTTTATTTCAGCTTATTTAAGTACATTATCAATAAACTCATGGATAAAGGTCACACTTAAAAATAAAAGTTGGATTATATTGACGGGGGCGGACATGTTGTGGGTGGTTATATATTCCGCTTCCAAGTACCTTCGCAGTCCTTAATGGCGATTCTTTTGTTTTCAAACTGTTTTCATGACCTCAATCCTTATCCAGTATTTCAGAAGTAAACCTCGTTCAATAATATTTTAAACTGATCTTTTTGAATCAATAAACCATCTTCAATATAAAAAGAGTTCAAAAAGGTTGATTTGATTTTGAAATTGTGTATTAATTACTAACATTATAAAATTTGTTTCAAAATAATTACTAAGTTCCAAATACCACAAAAACGTTAAGTTTTGATAATTTTGTTGCCAATGCGATATTAGTTAGGTTAGGTTACCTTAACGCCAACAATCCTTGTTCGTCCTAGTGGACTACCAACGGTAGTTTAAAATGTATAACTTCATCATCAGGTACGGGATATTATTCTTCACATTTTGCTCCATATTTGCAAAACAGGAGCTTTATTGTTTCCTTGGGGTATTTGAAATATATGCTGCTACTAAATGGGAACCCCATAATATAAAATAAATTAAAATATTCAGCGACAGAAACGTATTGCACTTCTGTTACGCAATGCTAATGACTTTGAAGAAGACACATTTATGACGATACGGCAAACACAATTTAAAAAAAATTTTCGAGGACTGTTATGATAAATTTTTGGCATCACTGCCTGATGGGAGACACCCTGCATGGCAGCTGTTTGGTGGGGATCTCGTGGTTAGACCATCACACCCTAATCTTAATTCTATTTGTAGCAATTTGGACTATAAATTTCATAGGTGCTCAGCTTATTGAAGATCTTTATTAGTTAACCTTTAGTCAACAGGTTTAACCACAACCATTATATTTTGTCATTATATAAAGCTGCTAACGTGACCATTATACGTTATTTTATGAACCTAACAGAGGTTCTCGTTTACACATGGAGGCATGGATTACACAAAGTAGTTGCACATTAAACGGACACAAGTTCGTATTTTGACGTTACATTTCATAAAATTTGGCCCCAACAGGTTCACTGGTGGATGAGTGCATCTATGGTAACAATTTTTTAACCAAGGCCGACCAAAGGGGAAACCGTATTTATAGTAAATGAAGACGATTACAATACGAAAGTCAATACCTTTATCTGTAACAATAGTATAGTAAATTTTAATAAAGACTCCACCAATGATTGTGTAAGTAATATTAACGAATCTATTAACGCTTGCACCCATTAATTCAGTGATAATCCCAGGTAGGATTAAGCCTATAAACGCTCAATACGTCGTGTTTACAGGCCTATCTAAGATCCATAAAATAGAGAATCCTATCTTACCACTTATAAATTCCACTTACACTCCTAGATATGAAAAACTCAAAATTCCATCAAAGATAAAAAAACACAGTATACATCTAGAAAATAACACAATATTAAGTTTAATAACAGAATCAATTACATAAAATTAATTACAACCTACATATAAAATGGCATTCTTTGATATTTTTAATCTATACACCAATGTCCCAGTTAAGAAAACAATATTAATATTAAATTAACGTCTTGTGGAAGCTAAAATATTATACCTTCACAATTAATGAACTTTTATCATCATTGGAAGTGTTATTGAAAAAGAGTTATTTTACGAATAATAACGATTACTACATCCAAAAATAAGGAATAGCAATGAGGTCGCCACTCTCAGGGCTGTTGGCTGACATCTATCTAAACGAGTTTGAAAATAATTACCTTCTGTCGAAAGAAAATTAATTTGATAGTAACATAACAGGTAACTCCTGGTATGTTGATGAAACCTATGCCATATTCAATGGAACGTTTAGACAGATTGAAAATCGAAAAAAATTACAAGACAAATTTTAGCAGTCAAATCAAGTTCACTCTCGAATTGGAGTCGGAAAGAGTGTTAAAATGTAGACCTGTGATCAGAGCAGAAGTACTCCAATATAGGATTTTCAGAAAACTTATAATTACTGTTTCCACGATTTATGCAAAATTCCACCAACCGATTTTGGCAAAAAATGGCTGCTTTCATCAATATGAGTGTATTATGACCAGGTTATTTTGCTAGCTAACTTGCTCCTATCTTGACAAGAATACTTTAATATAATTTTATTCCAATAAAACTTTAAGAATATTTAAAACCTCGAATCTAAAACATTGTGTAATAATAAAGGAATAATTTAAGTAGTTAAGGTGAAGTTTTAACACGAGTTACACCAGCTTAGAAGGGACCATAGTTACTTTTATTACCATATTTTCTTACAAAATATTTGAAACTAATTTCGTGTCAATACAGCAACTATTTTAAAATTTATTTGTGATTGTAAAATTTAAATTTTTTTTTAAAGAAACGACAAATAATCTTAAATACCACGCAAGACAGCAAGAATAATTTTAATGTATTAAACATTGTACGATCAATGTGAAAATTATGTAAACCTAGGACTACTGAAGTTGAAACTAAACAAAATTTATCAAAATATGATGAACTTTTGGAAAGTCCTTAGGGGTTAATATTTATAATCAAATTACAGACAAACATTTTTTACAAAGAAAATGTGCTTAACAAATTGTGTTGCAGAATGGAATATATGCAATAAGTGTGATGAGAAGAGGCGCGACAGGCAATATAACACAGCTATTTACGTCTCATTATTATTTCAATTTAAACCTTGTTAGTATTATCCACACAGATTCAGTTTGGTAAAAAACCAAGCAAGCTGGTTATTATCACTCCTGGTGGATGTTGATGTATTGGTTCATGTACTACTTTGTTGAATAATGTAAACTTTAGAGATTAAAGTAAGTAAAAGTAATTTATTTAGCAGGTTTTTTTAGGGCAAGTATTTTCAGAGTGGCAGTGTAGTATCTTCCTGTTCAGAATATTCCTATTTTAGAATTTCGGTTAGAGACCAGGTAGCTTTTTATATCTGAGGAAGAATTGTGAAAGTAAAACAATCGGTGGTTGGTTCAATTCCAAGCAGACTGGATATGACCTATTGCCTGGTCTCTTTCTTGGAATATTTTGCTTTAATCTACATTGCCGTCATTTTCGTTTCCTTTATAAAATACAAATTAGAAATACAAATATTTTTTTCATCTGGAAATCCAAAGGATTAACTGTAATTTTAGTGATAGAGTAAACAAATAATTAAATTTTTAATCGACAAATATTGTTTTCGCAACTATTTATTGGACTAAACTTTCTTTCAAATTATTTATAAATATGAGTTTAGTTAAAATATTTACATTTGTTTAGTTATATTTATCAAACTTTGGTCATCTATAGTTCAAGTAGATAATGTTTAGAGTTTTGGTAATTGTGAAAGAGTAACATGTTTTTACCTTTGCTCGTTCAGGAGAAAATCGACTAGACATACAGAATGACAAATAAATAAAAAAGTGTCAAGAATTCATTTTTTTTTAGGGAGGTTTTCATTGAACACCAAATAAAATTATTGTAAACAAAAATATGACATATGAAAATCACAAGATGGATATGATTTAATAGTTTATGTTTTCTATTAAAATAATATTTTAAGTTAAGTTTTAATTTTTAAATAAAATCTGAAGTACACGACAAGATTCAACATAAACTTTTTAATAGCTGCCCAGTCTAAACAAAAGTTTGCGAACCATTTCTTCTTTAAAAACATAAATCCGTATTACTGTACAAATCATCTTATATGTTAGTAATTTTGTCACAGAACTGCAGCTCTTCATCTAACTACATTTTGCAGAGAAGTTTTACAACTTTTAATATACCTGACTAAATGTCCATAGAAGCTTCACAATAACAATACGTGTGATCAAAGTGTTATTGGTCCATACTTAACCTTACAATTCTCAGCTTATATTGTAATGTATTGCCAGTAATTAGGTTTATCTAGATGTCAGTATGTAAATGTGTTCTACCAAACCTCAGAGGAATTAATAATCTACGGCTTAAGCATAGTGGTTGCACTATGTAATGTCAATGGTTTAATCCGCTGGTTTTGAGAAAATACCAGTAATTAAATGTATACCTGCTCTGGACAGTCAGTTCTAGCTAATACGAGTTGGTTGTGAATATTATCTCTATAGGGACAACCAATAATGCATACGTTTAGAAAATGCGTTTAATCTGATAATGAATTGGTTCGTTTTCTTAAAGTGCTTTCAATGGTGAGCTAACCGTTATGAAATGTTTGTATTATCATGCTGTGTTTGTCCATTCAATATTACATATAGCTTTATTTACCAATTAATTTAAAGTATCTCTTTCAAAAGCTAAATTAGTTATACTTTATATAAGCAGGATCAAACTTAAAAAAAATACAATACATTTTTACTTCAGACACTATACACTAAAGGTAGTAACTTCCATCTGCTGAACTTACAATAAGGCAAGTAGAGCAACTTTTCCTATAAAATCCACCATTGCTTTTCTCCCCTCAGGGCTGCTAAACAGTCGGATAAATTTACTGTAGGTGTGATTACATTTAAAACTAGTAATGTTTACCCTTGTAATGCATTCTGTAGCGTCAACAATTAGTTCATGGCCTATGATTTCGCGCGCATCATTCTTGTACCTTTCTAACCTGACTAGAGTTGTCTACACATCTTCATTTTGTTACTCTGTAGGTATTTGTTTTTATTATTCAAGAAATTTTGTCCAGTTAGACCAAGAAATTCATACATTAACAAACTGTAAGAGTAGCCAGTTTTGTTTCTTACACTGAGTAATGCAATGCAATTGTAATGTAGAACTCCTACTCTAAGTGCATTACGTGCAGTTTTTCTTCATTTAACTTTACATTACCACGTGATTTATGTACTGACATTAGTCAGAGGAATGAGATATCGCAGCAATGCACTCATGGCAGCAACTCTGCTACTATGCTAATGTCTTTTATATGCTGCGACAATATTTCAACATTTATTAAAAGACTGGAAGAAATTGAATTTTATTTTTTGAATTAAGAAAATCGCTAATTAAAGCCAAATTTAGAAAAATAGAAAAAAAAACCAAAAAAAAATAAATTTATTGTAATAGAATCACCACAATATATATTCAATATAAAACAAACGTATTATGAAACCTAAATTAGGCCAAATATAATTATTTAATAATGCATATTATTTATTTAGTTGTATGTTTAATATGTATGTATGCCTAACTAATATCTTTATTTAAAATAAAATATGAAGAAAATTTAATTACTGTTAAAACGTTACTTTTATAATTTAAGAAGTTTTTTTTTTTTATTTAACGTTTTGTAACTTCTACCTTATCCACTCAAAAACCATTTATGTTAAATAAAACTCAATGAATTATAAACAAACTGTCATTACAAAACATGTTCCCACCATAACTTTTTTTTCGTTTGAACATATTGTCTTTTATTCGTTTATAAATATAAGTTTAGTGGATGGAAGCAAGAAAAATTCCAGAGAAATGATTCAATAACATATGTTAGAAGTTAAAGGTGTAAAAGCACAACAGCAGTTGATCGTAATACGATTACTTACAATAAACTAAACAATTAAGTAATAATTAAATTTTAACTTTCTTCCATCACATGACTGTCAGTTGTAGTTTTTAGAGAACATGGTTTGAATAATTTAGTTTACTTTTTAATCTATACTATCTAATAGAGTAAATAAAGGAAACATTTCTTTCTGTAGGATTTTATTTGTAATTAAAACAATAATGCAGGCAAATGTATCGTAGAATGTGAACAATCTTAGTTTCTTATACTTAAAGGGAAAATAATAACATAATTTTCCTCAATTTGCCTGTGTGTCAGGTATTTCTTAAAAACATATAAACGTATCTTATTTAAATTTAAAATAGTAGTTATAAAGAACGGTATTTCACAAATACAGGGCGGATAAAAAGCTTTCAAAATGTTGGAAGTTGTACGTAATTTAAGATTTTATTTGCTTTATTTGTTTGGTAAAACAATTACATCAGTTAAATTAGATTTAAAATTTAGGTTTTTGAAATGCTCAGGCTAAAGGGGGGGGGGGGCTGGTACGTGATAAATCTTTATTTCTCAATTAAAAATGCATGAAATGTCATGTTTTATCAAGCCCAGTAAAAAGTACATACACATTTAATAAAAATATATTTGAATGTGCAAAGTTAAGAGTCGGTGACAACCTACAGAAATATTTTTAATTTTATTTTTAATGAGTACTTTTATGGTACGATTTTATGAAAAACGTAAAAACAATTATTTCTTAAACGGTAGATCGTTTTATAGCCAACCCTTTAGAAAGAAGTTAAAGCGATTTAAAAATGGAAAATATAAATTTTAAATGTAATTTACACAAAAACCTTTGGGTAAATAAAATAATCCAATGATATAAAAGTCTTAAAATTATATTTCTTACAAAAATACGTAAAAATAAATTTAAGTTTTCATTACAGATTTTAATTTTGACAACCACTTTGGAAGAATGGTTGACGTTATCACAATTTTAAAACCACGAAGCTATTCAAAATAGACAATTGTTTAAAATGAGGTCAAACATTTTGTAACATTATTAAAAAATAATTCCTGCTCATTCCAGACTTACTCCAATAAACGGAACTCTTTATTGTAAACTCTGCCTTTAAACATACATTGAGAACTTCCTGATATACAGTTTTAAAAATGATACCAAAAATTTATCTAAAATTAATTTTTTTTCACCGGAGTAAAATCTTAATTTGAGAGAAAACATTTACTAATCATTGGAAAACTCTTATTAAGCTACGGTCATGTAATCAACTTGGGATTTTGTTTAAATCCCCAAGCCTCAAGGGCGTGGTTTGGTTTAGCATGAACAACCTCCATAGGGAAATAATGATTTTATGGTCCTCCAATGTCCCATTTTGTATAACAAACATTTTATAAATCTTTTACTTGGACTTTAAGTGTCCTTTCCATTTAATATTATACTGTGGTTTCTACATTTACTTATACAGAGTGTTTATAAAGTTCCTTCCTCCTTCATTATTTTTATTTTTGTAAATAAGTTAACAAAACTTTGTAGGCATCTTATGTTGCACAAAAGGACACAATTTTTTACAATCTTACCACCTACTATTTTTGGGGGTTTGGGAAGGAGGGAGAAGTAGATTAACAGAGTATAATGTAAAGGCAGGCCATGCTATACACCATTGTAAAGGTTATCAAAAGAGAAACAAAATGCAGCAAATTAGAGCTTAGTAAGTTGCTTCGTTGCAAAGTAATAGACAACCAATGTTCTGGAAAATGATATTTGTATCACAACATTAAAACAGGTTATTAGTTTGTTAATATTAGGAATAAGTAAGTTGTAGGTTGAGCTTGAATGTAAAACATTTAAACAATAAATATTGTAAATAAATGTAGTACAGTACCTCTAATTTATCGGAGTTTCTTTGTGTACTTTGATAACTTTGTTGAACAAGTTAATGGAACCGGGAAACAACCCTTATACCTCATGACTTTCTCTACTGTATTCGTAACTGTTAAGCACCACTAATATTAGGAATAACTAAGTTAAATTTAACACATTTTACAAAAAGAAACACTAAACAAATTTTGTAAGTTACCACTAATGTATGTGAGTTTCTAATTGCATTTAAAATAATCTGCTCATAAATAGATTTTAGAATACACATCTGAAACTTTTTTTCGAGAACTTGTAAAAAATCTAACAAGTTTAGTACAAACATAATCAAAACTGATAAACTTAAACCTGCATTTTTGGTGTTTTATGTCTAGCTAATTTCTATAAAGTTGGTTCTCTCGCGTTTTTTATTCCTGTTTGTACTTAGTTAACTAAAACGTTCACTGCTACGCAAAATTCGTATTTCCTTTACTAGGAGCCGACCTTTTATTTTTTATATTTATAGTATAAATGAGTATAGAAATTACTTTATTTTGTTATTTTAGAACCTTTCTACGTAATAATCATTAATATTTTAAAGTGGACATACATGTCGATCCATTGCACATAGGCTGAAAATTAGCTTGCGAAGCTCGCAATGCACTGGGTATTGAAAATACTCCCAATACGTGGCGTGCATTACACTTTGCGTCGGCCCCTTCTCATAGTGTTCACTGCCGAGCTCACATGTGCATCCTTAGAAGTGAACGTGTTAAGTGTATAATTCTAACCTGTACAAAAACAGCCTATATTTATTCAAGTTCTGCGCTGTATACCCAAAAACAAGCCCGTTAAACACTGTTGCAAATCAATCAAACAATATTGACACATGTTTTTTTTATAACTGCAAACTATAGCGCAATTGGCAAATATTTAACATGGTAAAATTTCGTGACTGAGGTGTTAAAATAAAAACGGAAAACAGAAATGTCAACTCAATAAAATGTCTAAAGTTTTAATTTTATGTTTTAAATTTTACAGTTTGGTAAATTACAAATACTTCTCCATGAAAAACACATGAACAGATATGAAGCATCTACATTGGTGATAACAATATTCTAAACATGATGTAATAATAGTATATTTTTTATTCTACATACAGTATAAATTTTAGGTTCCGTAAACAATATCTCGGTCGAACTCACTTGTAATAGTCTAAACGTATAGTTTCTAGTTTAGATAATATTTAAAATGTTGCAAACATCGAGTTACCAAACTAAGAGAACTTGCCGAGAAACCTTTAGTGGATATCATCGTCAAACAAGGACAGTGATATATATACTTAAGCTTCT
>JAGFPH010003978.1:0-15281 GCA_018207615.1 Philaenus spumarius | reverse complement strand
AAAGAGTTCAAAAAGGTTGATTTGATTTTGAAATTGTGTATTAATTATTAACATTATAAAATTTGTTTCAAAATAATTACTAAGTTCCAAATACCACAAAAACGTTAAGTTTTGATAATTTTGTTGCCAATGCGATATTAGTTAGGTTAGGTTACCTTAACGCCAACAATCCTTGTTCATCCTAGTGGACTACCAACGGTAGTTTAAAATGTATAACTTCATCATCAGGTACGGGATATTATTCTTCACATTTTGCTCCATATTTGCAAAACAGGAGCTTTATTGTTTCCTGGGGGTTTTTGAAATATATGCTGCTACTAAATAGGAACCCCATAATCTAAAATATTCAGCTAAAGAAACGTATAGCACTTCTGTTACGCAATGCTAATGACTTTGAAGACGACACATTTATGGCGATACGGCAAACACAATTTTTAAAAATTTTTCGAGGACTGTTATGATCAATTTTTGGCATCACTGCCTGATGTGAGACACCCTGCATGGCAGCTGTTTGGTGGGGATCTCGTGGTTAGAACATCAGAATTCAATAATCTTAATTCTATTTGTACCAATTTGGACGATAAATTTTATAGCTTCTCAGCTTATTGAAGATCTTTATTAGTTAACCTATAGTCAACAGGCTTAACCACAACCATTATATAAAGCTGCTAAAGTGACCATTATACGTTATTTTATGAACCTAACAGAGGTTCTCGTTTACACATGGATGTATGGATTACACAAAGTAGTTGCACATTAAACGGACACTAGTTCGTTTTTTGACGTTACATTTCATAAAATTTGGCCCCAACAGGTTCACTGTTGGATAAGTGAATCTATTTTAACAATGTAGTTTTAACCAAGGCCGACCAAAAGGAAACCGTATTTATAATAAATTAAGACGATTACAATACGAAAGTTAATACCTTTATTTGTAAAAATAGTATAGTGAATTTTAATAAAGACTAAACCAATGAATGTGTAAGTAATATTAAAGAATCTATTAAGGCTTGCACCAATTAATTTAGTGATAATCACAGGTAGGATTAAGCCTATAATCCTTCGTGTTTACAGGCCTACCCAAGATCAATAAAATAGATATTCATATCAGGCCACTTATAAATGTTACTTCCGCTCCTAGATATGAAGTACTCAAAATTGTATCAAAGATCTTAAAAAACAGTATAAATCTAGAAAATAACACAATATTGAGTTTACTAACAGAATCAATGACATAAAATTACAACATATATATAAAATGGCATCCTTTGATATTGTTAATCTATACACCAATGTCCCAGTTAAGGAAACAATGTTAATATTGAACTTGTGGAAGCTAAAATAGTGTACCCTCACGCTTAATGAACTGGTATCACTGTTGGAAGTGTTATTGAATAACAGTTATATTACTAATAATAACGATTTCTACATCCAAAAATAAGGAATAGCAATGGGGTCGCCAGTCTCAGGGCTGTTGGCTGACATCTATCTAAACGTGTTTGAAAATAAATACCTTCTGTCCAAAGAAAATAAATTTTAAAGTAACATAACAAGTTACTCCCGGTATGGTGATGTTACCTTTGTCATATTCAATGGAACGTTTAAACAGATTGAAAATCGGAAAAAAGTACATGAAAAATATGAACAGTACAATACAGTTTACCATCGAATTGGAGTCGGAAAGAGTGTTGAATGGTCTAGACCTGTGATCAGAGAAGGCGTACTCCAATATAGGATTTTCAGAAAACCCACAACTACTGTTTCCAAGATTCAACCGAACAACCGATTTTGGCAAAAAATTGCTGCTTTCATCAATATGAGTGTAGTATGACCAGGTTATTTTGATAGCTAACTTGCTCCTATCTCGACCAAGAACTTTAATAATTGTATACCAATAAAACTTTAGGAATATTTAAAACCTCGAATCTAAAACATTGTGTAATAATAAAGGTGTAATTTAAGTAATTAAGTTGATGTTTTAACACGAGTTACACAAAGCTTAAAATTGACCAGAGTTACTTGCATTAGCTTTTATTACCATACTTTCTTACAAACTATTTAAAACTAATTTCTTGTCAATATATCAAGTATTTTCTAATTTATTTGTGATTGTAAAATTTAAGTTCTTTTTTGAATGAAACCATAAGTAATCTTAAAATACCACGCAAGACAGCAAGAATAACTTTAATGTATTATATTAAACATTGAATGATTAATTTGGCAATTAGGTAAACCTAGGACTACTAAAGTTGAAACTAAAACAAAATTTATCAAAATATGATGAATTTTTGGAAAGTCCTGAGGGATTAATATGTATAATCAAATTACAGACAAACGTTTTTTTAAAGAAAATTTGCTTACAATTCATTGTGTTGCAGTATGGAATATAGGCTAATAGTGTGAGGAGAATATGCGGTATAGACAGTACAACATACTTATTTACATCTCATTATTATTTCAACTTAAACCTTGCTAGTATTATCCATACATATTCAGCTTTGGTAAAAAACCAAGCAAGCTGGTTATTATCACTCCTGGTAGATGTTGATGTATTAGTTCATGTGCTACTTTGTTGAGTAATGTAAACTGTAGAGATTAAAGTAAGTAAAAGTAATTTATAAAATACAAATTAGAAATACAAATATTTTTCAGCTGGAAATCCAAAGGAGTAACTGTAATTTTAGGGACAGTAGAGTAAACAAATAATTTAATTTGTGATCAACAATTATTTTTTGCAACTATTTTTGGCCTAAACCTTCTTTCAAAATAATTATAAATATGAGTTTAATTAAATTTATTAAACTTTTTTCATCTATAGTTCAAGTAGATAATGTTTAGAGATTTGGTAATTGGAAAGTGTAACATGTTTTACCTTTGCCCGTTCTGGAGAAAATCGACTAGACATACAGAATGACAAATAAGTAAAAAAAGTGTCAAGAATTCGGTTTTTTTTAAGTAGGGGGGTTGTCATTGAACACCAAATAGAATTATTGTAAACAAAAAAGTAACATACGAAAATCACAAGATGGATATGATTTAATGGTTTATGTTTTCTATTACCATAATACTTTAAGTTAAGTTTTAATTTAAAGAGAAGCACATCTTTAATTAAAAACTGAAGTACACGACAAGATTCAACATCAACTTATTAATAGCTGCCCAGTCTAAACAGAAGATTGCGAACAATTTCTTCGTTAAAAACAGGAATCGGTATTATTGTACAGTTTCACCTAATCTGTCAGTAATTTTGTCACAGAACTGCAGCTCTTCATCTAACTACATTTTGTAGTGAAGTTTTACAACTTTAATTAAATATACCAGACTAAATGTCCATAGAAGCTTCACAATAACGTGTGATCAAAGTGTTATTGGTCTCATACTTAACCTTACAATTCTCAGCTTATATTGTAATGTATTGCCAGTAATTGAGTTTATCTAGATGTCAGTATGTAAATGTGTTCTACCAAAACACAGATGAATTAATAATCTATGGCTTATACAGAGTGGTTGCACTGTGTAATGCCAATGGTTTAATCCTCTGCTTTTGAGCAAATACCAGTAATTAAATGTATACCTGCTCTGGATAGTCAGTTCTAGCTAATACGGGTTGGTTGCGAATATTATCTCTATAGGTACAACCAATAAAATATACGTTTACAATATGCGTTTAATATGATAATGATTAATTCGTTTTCTAAAAATGCTTTCAATTGTGAGCTAACCGTTATGAAATGTTTTATTATCATATTTGTCCATTAAATATTTCGTAAAGTTTTTTTAATATTTAAATTAAAGTATCTCTTTCAAAAACCCAATTAGTTATACTTTATATAAAGCGGATCCAAAACTTAAAAAATAACAATATCCTAATTTTCTAAAACAATAAATGTTTTACATCACAGACAAACACTATACACTAAAATCAACACTTAAATCTGATTAACTTACTATAAAGCGAGTACAGGACTTTTCCTATTCAAAACCACCATTACTGGTCTCCTCTCAGTTCATCTAAACAGTCGGATAAATTTACTGTTGCTGTGATTACATTTAAAACAATAATGTTTACATTTTTAATGCATTCTATAGCTCATGACCTATAGTTGCAGACGTATAACTCTTGTAACTTTCTAGTTGCACTGTAGGTATTTGTTTTTATTATTCAAGAAATTTTGTCCAGTTAGACCAAGAAACTCATACATTAACAAACTGTAAGATCAGCCTGTTTTGTTTCTTAAACAAAGTAATGCAATACAATTGTAATGTAGAACTCCTACTCTAAGTGCATTACGTGCAGTTTTTCTCCATTTAACTTTACATTACCAAGTGATTTATGTACTAACATTAGTCAGAGGAATGAGATATCGCAGCAATGCACTCATGACAGCAACTCTGGTACTATGCTAATGTCTGTATATGCTGCGACAATATTTCAACATTTATTAAAAGACTGGAGGAAATTGAATTTGATTTGCTGATTAGTAATAATTGTGCTAAAACAACAGTTTACTTTTGAATTAAGAAAATGGCTGATTAAAGCCAAATGTAGAAAAATAGAAAACAAACACATACAAATAAATTGATTGTAATAGAATTACCACATATACATTCAACATGAAACAAACGTATTATGGAACCTAAATTATGCAAAATATATTTAATTAATAATGCATATTATTTATTTAGTTGTATGTTTAATATGTATGTAGGCCTAGCTAATGTCTTTTTTTTAAATAAAATATGAAGAAAATTGAATTTCTGTTAAAACGTTAATTTTATAATTTAAGAAGTTTTTTTTTTATTTAACTTTTTCTAACTTCTACCTTATCAACTCAAAAACCATTTATGTTAAATAAAACTCAATGAATTATGAACAAGACAATTTTCTCACCATAACTTTTTTCGTTTGAACATATTGTCTTTTATTCATTTATAAATATAAGTTTAGTGGATGGAAGCGAGAAACATTCCAGAGAAATGTTTCAATAACAGCTGTTAGAAGTCGAAGGTGTAAAAACACAACAGCAGTTGATCGTAATGTAAGGATTGGGTGTAAACAACTTACCCCAAACACTTTAAAATAAAAAAAATTAAAAACAATTCAACACAATAGAAGAAGTAGATCGAAATAAATTAAAATTTTAAGAACAAACGAAACTCTAATCGTAAGCAAAGAGGAAGTCGGACAGGAAACCGGGAGTCAGGTTTCTAAAATTAGAACGAACTGTGGAACCTGTCGATGATGCATCCACAAATTAATACAGGCATAAAAAACCGCAAAATACGGGCAAATTGAGCAGCCAATCAAATGGTCTAAATTCAAAAATTAACCAATGACATAAGAAGTAATACCCGCTTCCAAAAAGTGAGGTGGGAGAGGAAGAAAATTAATGCAAGAGTCTTGGTGGGCATTTGAAAGGAACAACATCGTGTTAAAAAGAGTTTGGATAAATTCAACGCCATTTTAAACATTAAACATAAAATTAAAGCAGTAGTGAAAGGTGATTGTGAAGCCGAGAGTTCGAAAGTGTATTCAGTGTGTGGGAGTAAAAGAAAATAATAAATTTATGTAAAGTGTTTCGTGTGGGAGTAAAAGAAATTAATAAATTTATGTAAAGTGTTTCGTGAGGGAGTAAAAGAAATTAATAAATTTGTGTAAAGTGTTTGTGCGGGGTAGAAAGGAAGGAGAGAGAATGTAAGTAGAATAAAATTGTTTAAATAATTGTAAGGCAGATTTCGAGGTAAAGAATATAGAGGCAAAACCATATACTAAACATTAATCTAATTAATTGAAAGCTTTTCATATTTAATAATAATTCTAAATAACATAATACATGCAGGGGTGAGATCATTAGAATTAGCTGTAAATAGGGTTCATTTAGGAACACCTGAAAAGCAATTGGGGTTGATCTTGTGCATGTAAATAAAGGCTTGAAATCATTAATTTTGAAAGAGTTAAGTTCGAGGCGTATATAAATGAAAATTAGTGCTTAGATTTGAAGAGTAAAATTAGTATTAGTTAATCTAGATACAAATTGGTAATTTCAGGTGTCAAAGAGTTTATAGAAAGTTAGTCGATTAAGTAGAATTTGTTTATTTGATTTCATGTATTAGAAAAGTTTAAAGAATATTTTTTATCAAGTTAAATAATAATTGTCTAATTGAATTAAATTCAGAGTCTGTAAATCAAGGAATTTTAGAAATCTAGTAAAACTCAATTTTAACTTTTGAACAATGTGTCTCTGTGATTATTAAAACCTAATGCTTTGGAGTACCTCTAGAGCCTAGCGATATTTTGATTCCTGACGGGAATCTGGTGGACGCCCCCAGACTGTTGAACTATTGAAAGGTAAAGTTACATTTCAGAATTAAATATGCATGACGTTTAAGACAAGAAAACGTCACACAATTAGAATTTAACCTCACTAAACAAAATAATCTTACATGGTGGAGGCGCCAAATCTATAAGTAATTAAATGTGGTATAAATAATTACAGATAAAAATATAATCAAATGTGTTTAGAATAAGTAATACAATAAAATAAGAAAGATTGATAAAGCTGCATATAGGATGTTTGGTATATGGTTTTGTCTAATTAAATAATAAGATATGATTTCAAACAATAATAAATGGACTTAACTAACACTGACATTTATAAATTAAAAAAGAGGAGGCAATAACAATTTTGAAGGAATTTAGAGTACAGACTAAAGAAAACACCACCCTAGACGAAATTAGGAGAACTTTAGCGCTAATTAAAAGAATTCACACACAAATAAAGACAGAGACGGATTACAAAAAAGCATATGATTATTTAGATGACTTTAACACATTAACTCCACAACAAAGAAGCAAATATCCACAATTGGAAGAATTAGAAGCTTTAAGAAACCCACAAAAATTCAAACCAATAATAAATCCCACATTTAACTCAGAACAAAGTAAAGAATTAGCCTCAGAAGCAACCACACACACATACGATCCGGTAAACTTTGAAAAATTATACGTTAACGTAAAAGAGACACAAGAACCCATTTACGAAGAAATCAAAACACAAAACAGCACAAATAAGCCAGAAATATCCCCTAAAATGGAACGAAAAGAAAAAATACCTTTAATCCAACCCTCCCAATATCATGGTTTTCCAACAGAAGACATACATACCTTTATATCAAGATATGAAGTAGCTTCTAGAGCTAACGGGTGGACAGACATAACGAAAATAAATCTATTACCAACATACCTGGCCCAATCGGCCTTAAATTGGTATGAAAGTTTCATCAAAAGGAACCAAGAAACGGACATTACCTGGGAAAACGCAAAAAAAGAATTGATAAATCTATTTGCCCCTACATCACAATGCCAAAATCTACAAGTAATATTAGAAAATAAAGTACAGAGTGACAAGGAATCAGCAATAAGCTTTTATTTAGAAATTCAAACCCTTTGCCGAAGAATTAACCCAGACATTGAAGAAAAACAAATAATTTCACATGTCATACAGGGTTTAAAACCGGAAATTTGTGAAAGCATAATAACTATGGAAAACAATTCACTTAGCCAGTTAGAAAAAATTTTAAGAAGAATAGAACAACAGCTCTTCCAAAAAACATTAAATAAACAAAGACACTATAGAATCACAGAAGATCACAATGGTAGGGAAAACAAACACCTTGAAACAATCAACAAAATGTCGGAAAAATTGGAAAAACTTACAGAAATCGTACACTCATTAGGGTTCAATATGCAACAAAGGAACCAGGGCCAAACAACATTCCAAAAATATGACCACAAAACAAGACCGCAGTACCAAACCAACCAAAAATTCCAAAATAGGGAATGGAAAACAACAAGATTTAATAACGAGTACCAAATTCCACTAACCAAACTAGGGCAATACAAACATGCACAATCTGCAAGAAAACCAATCATCTAACAAGCAGATGTTTTTTCATACAGTATAACTGCAAAATATGTAAAATGGACAATCATACAACTGAACAATGCTCTTTCAATCAAAACGTGAAAACTCACCCAAAAGACACAAAAACCCAAAGCAGACCATACACCCAAATAAACCAAAAATATTGCACAAATTGTAGAAAAAATGGACACTCAATACAAGAGTGCTACTTCAATAACATTTTAAAACCAACTTACAACCAAAAAAACGGGGTAAATGGGGGGTTATACAAATAAATAACCATACAACCCCATGGGAAACAAATCTAAATACAAGATATCAACATTCACATACACCAGATAGGGAAAACCCAAATTTATGCTCACCCAACCAAATTAAAACTCATCCACCATATATAAAAAACAAAAATTGGCCTTGCAGCAAAGCAAATCAAAACTTTTGCTCAAATTGTAAAAGAAATGGCCACACAATTCAAAGTTGCTATTTCAACAAATGCCAAAAACCAAAATTCAACCCAAAATGGGACCAAGGGGTCGTGATAAAAGAACATGGAAATACAACCCCAAAATACTCAAGTCAAAATATTGTCACAACTCATAAACCAAATATGCGACATACACAAAAAGCCAAATTACGATCTCTCACACAAGACAAAAAAAAAGGTCATTGACAAACTGTATTCCATTTCATTAAGAAATCAGAAGTACCAACAGACAACCGGCAATTCACATGACGGAAGCACAATTCCACTAACTTCAGTCAATGTTGAAACACAATACCCATCTCAGGAGATAAACACAACGGACTTCACCGCAGGTCAACAGCACGAGGAAAATAATGGCGTCAATGCACTAGAATTACAGCAATCGGTGCAAAAACAAAGTGCTCTAGATTTATACAGTATATTTCATAAACAATATTTACACCAAAATGGTGTACCTAAAGCTAGGAAATCGGAAAATGATGTAACATGGGATGTATATAATACCCTATTTTTAAACAAATCTGAAAATTCAAGAGTTTGCACAATAGATGTAACATTTGACACATTAGATGAACAAAACATTGAATCAATCATAGACTCAGGTGCCAATGTATCCATATGTAATTATGATCTAGTAAAACAAAAACCACTAACATGTCAAACTAATACAATAATAAAATCTGCCACAAACAATAATCTAAAGATCCATGGAGAGATAACATTACCATTTAAAATAAATAATATAAATTTCACAAATAAATTTTATGTTGCATCAGGAATAAATGCAAAAATGATACTAGGCAATAACTTTCTACTAGCAAATCAGGCTAAAATAGACTACTGTACCAAAAAAATAACCCTCAAAGCAAATAAAAAAGAATGTGTAATAAATATGAATGAATCCTGGTTGGAAAATTTGAAAAATATACGTTTAATAATAAATCACAACATAATGAGCAACCCAGAAATAAGAACTAATGAACACATTAAAATTGCATCGGGACAGAGTTTATGTATACAAACGATAGAAAATTATAATGAGCACATGGACTTTGAAACGGACAGACACTTAAGGGAGCAAAAACAAATTCATGCCTATATATCAAATCAAGACAATCAATACTATGTTCATATATACAATGCGTCAAAAAGACCGCAAACACTGCTTCCTAGAACACTTATAGGCCATATAAATAAAAATAAAGAGGAACCACAAATTTATGAAAACTTTAACAAAAAAATTCACACCCGCACCGCCTACACTACAGGAAAACTCAAATAAAGAACAAATTTATGATAAAAATGGAGTGCAATTTCAAATTAGTGAAAATTTAACCGAAACACAACACAGACAAGTTACAGAAATAATAAAAAAAACATAAACATATATTCACAACAGAGGTCAGGGACCTAACACCAGCCAACATAAAACCAGTAAAAATACAGACTATCCCAGGAAATTCAGGGGTAATCGTACCACCCTATAGACAAAGCAACCAGGAAAGAGAAATATTAAACCAAGAATTAGACAACTTAGTTAAGGCAGGAATTTTAGAAGAATGCCCAAATTTTTCCGAATATGCGTCACCAGCATTTATAGTTAAGAATCAGGATAATACTCACAGGCTAGTAGCAGATTTTAGGAAAGTTAATGAACAAATACAAATCGAAAATTTCCCCATACCAAGTTTGCAACTAATGTTCAGTTGCTTAACTAACTCACAATACTTTACAAAACTAGATTTGAAAAATGACTTCTTCCAATTACAAGTTCATGAAGAAAGTAAACCACTGTTAACGATTAGAACACAAGACAGAATGCTACGATTTACCAGACTCCCACAGGGACTGAAGGTTTCAACTGGAATATTCCAGAAAAATCTAAAAAAATTTTTGGCAAAACACCTATTTTCAAAGAGCCTTTCTTATTTAGATGATACGATCGTATTTGCACCAACATTTGAAGATAAACTAATTAACCTAGAAGCCGTTTTAAATGAATTAGACATAGCAAATTTAAAATTAAACACAAAAAAAAATGTAAATTTTTCTATAAAGAAATTGAAATATTAGGTCACAAGGTCTCAACTGAAGGGATTGAGCCTTTACAATCACACATACAACCAATATTAAACTTTACACAACCAAAAACATTACGTAATATACGAGCCTTCCTAGGAGTTTCAGGTTTCTTCAGAAAATTTATAAAAGACTACGCAAAAATTACACACCCTTTAACAGAACTTCTCAAAAACCAACAAGAAAAAAACTCTAAAATAATTTGGACAGAAAATTGTAACAAAGCTTTTGAAGAAATAAAAACAATATTAACCAATCCGCCATTGCTATCACATTTCAAAGAAAACAGAAACACGCGAGTTTACACAGATGCGTCCAACATAGAAATAGGAGCTGTACTAACACAAATAGACCCAAATAATAACCAAGAGTTTCCAATCGCTTACCTATCTAGAAAATTAAAACCACATGAAACGAGATATTCGACAGTAGAAAAAGAAATGCTAGGACTTGTATATGCCATAGAATACTGGAGAGAATATTTATTAGGAAGAAAAATCACATATTTCACTGATAATTCTGCACTACAATATTTCCAAACTTTTAAAAATCCGTCAAATAGATTAGGCCGGCTGGCTACCAAACTTGTAGATTACGACTTAGATATAAAATACAAAAAAGGGAAAACAATGGGTTTACCAGATTTCTTATCAAGACAAGAAGCAGAAGAAGAAATCCCACAAAACTTTGAAGATGTATTTCTAATAAACGCTGACACACAAAACTTAGAATTTAAACAATCACAAGATCCTTATTTGAAACAAATTAAGCTTGCACTTTTAAACGTAGATAGGAGTAACAAAAAAATTGATAGAGCATCCAGACATTACATTATAGAAGACCAAATTATGTATTGCAAGCAGTTCAATGGGGAAGAAACAACCAAACTTTTAGCAATACCAAACGAACTCAAACAGGAAATTTTGAGACAAGCACATGACAGTCCTTTAACGGGTGGACATTTTTCATACTTTAAAACAATAGCAAAGATAAGAGATAGATACCACTGGCCAAATTTAAATAAAGACGTACAAGATTATACAAAGTCTTGTGAGACCTGCCAAAAACGGAAAATCCCAACTAGAAAGCCATACGGGCTACTAAAACCAATATTAGAAACACATAGGCCTATGGACAGAATAATAATAGATTTTATAGGCCCAATTACTTCATCTTATGCTTACAAATATATATTAACATGTACGGATGTATCCACGAAATATGCGTGGGCATTTAAATGCAAAACAGCAGATGCCAAAAACGTAGCTGAAAATTTAATAAAATTGATATTGACACATGGAAAAATGAGAATACTACAATCAGATAGGGGTTCGCATTTTAACAATGAAATAATCAAACACTTAACAACTACACTAGGGATAAACCAAATTTTCAGCAGCGCATATTCACCACAAACAAAGGGATTAACAGAAAAATTCAATGGCACACTCGCCAATATGTTATCACATTACGTACACAAAAAACCAAATTCATGGTCAAAATATATAGACAAAGTAGTATACTGTTACAACTCGACGAAACAAACAAGCACCGGTTTCACGCCAAATAAACTTATGTTCGCTTTTGAACCAAACGACCCCATGGAGATCATACAAATACAAGAAAACCAAAATTACGACATCCAACAACATCTAAAACAAATTCAAGAAATTAGAAAAACACTACCCAAAATAATTCAAAATGCCCAAGAAAACCAAAAATTTTATTACGATAAGAAGAGAACCGACTTTGAATTCCAACAAGGGGATGAAGTCTTAATAAGACGCGAATTCCATGGCAAAACACCCACAAAATTTGACATGAAGTATACAGGGCCATATACAATTATAAAAAAAATTAATAAATTAACATATCAAGTAATCAAGTAGAGATATTAAGATATGGAAGACTCCAAAATGAATCAATCCAGAATGAAAATGTATCATAGAAGGTCATAAGAACAAAAAAAAAAAAAATATTTTATGTGTAAATTTAAGTGTCACAAGTAGATAATAACTCGAGATCTGTCTATATTTAATATTGTAGAAAATAGAAATAAGTTGCATGTATTAGCTTTAAGAGTTGTACTAATTAAGAATATTCAAGGCATTATCATGAATTGTATTGTAATCAAAAACATTTTTTAAACTAAAGCCTTGTTAACAGATAGTAAACGTTTAAAAAAAAAAAAAATAAATAAATAAAAGCTATTAAATAGTATACATTTCAAATTAAATAAGTAAAACCAATAACTATTAAATCTTAAATAACATTGCTTTCAAGAGTAAACAATAGCTTTGAGATCTGATTTATAAAAAAAATTGTAAACATTTAAAGAGACTTACGCCTACGATTAGTAATGTCATGTGTAAACTAAGGTAAAAACAAACAAAAATATATGTATACATATACATATATCAAGAAATCTGTCTATATCTTAGAATGTTCATTGTAGACTTAAGGAATATGTACCAAATTTAAGCACTATTAAAAATTTTTATTTTAATCTCATTTTAACAGGACAATAAATAATAAATAGGAATTTATTGTTAATAGGACTAAATAATATATATGAAAACCAACTAAAAAATAAAAATTGTTTTCCATTTTAAAGTTAGTATTTAACCAAATAAAATCAATAAAACAAAACGCATTGAATAAACCTTTCAAAATTAAATAATAACTCGAGATCTGTCAACACTTAAAGTCATGAACACATAACAAGTAGGGTTAATAGTGTAGTTCAAATAATGTGTAAAAAAAGAAAAAAAAAAAAGAAAACACTTTCTAAAAAATGCGGAAACAGGGGAAGGGGGGAGGGAGACGTCCTTGCCGCCTAACCTAGTAACTCCGATAACAATAGCGAAGATATAAAATTGGACTAAAGCATTGATCACGCCGAAGTCCCGTTTTTGTATATTCAGCACTTGAACAAAACATAGACTACATAAATCTTCAATAACTAAAAAAAGTATCAATCAGAAAAAACTAGAATCCATGAAGCTATTATTCACATTCTGTGTTTCAGAAAAATACAAAACAGAAACGGAACCAAAGAAAATGAAAACAAGACCATCCACCCTACTACTACTAATGCTGCAAACATTATTCTACACACATATAACGACTACACTAAAAATAAATGTTGTGACGGGCACTAACTTCAAGAGAATTTTCAACAATATTATTTATCAAGAATCAACACCCTTCACATACAAATTACCACATCATGACATAGGGGACCAAAAATACAACTTTAAACCAATAATAGAAAAAGCATGCTTAAATCAAAATACAGTTACAAACAAATGCAAAACATTAAACCAATGCCAGCAAATACAAAATTTAATAAATTAACTTTTAGAAGCAGAAAGAAAAACATTCACAAGCACACAAGCACCCACTCCAAGAACAAAAAGAGCAATACAGACCATCGGAACAGTATTGAATTGGTGTTGTGGCGTAGCCACAGAAGAGGAACTGCACGCAGTAAATCAAAATGAGGAAAATTTGGACTCACATATGAACAACATAATGGACTTCGTCAAGGAAGAACACAAAGACCTGGTAAAGACAACTGAACAAATTTCAAACATCTCAAAAAACATAAATACCATATTAAAAACGGTACACAATACCATAAACAACGTTGAAAACCAAATACAAGAAATAACCTTAAACAACATAGAAGATTTAAAAGTAACACTATACGCTAATTTGCAACAAATCTATTTATACATATATTTAAATTCATATTATGACAACCTCAACAAAATAAACAAAAATTGCATAAATAACAAACTAACAGAGTCACTCATACCAAAAGAAACCCTAACTCAAGATCTCAACAACCTGCAGAAGAATCTACAAACAAGAGGAATGGAACTAGCCATACCCGTTAACAGACTACAGAAATACTACACTTCACCAATAACAAAATGCTACTTTTTAAACTCAGAAATAATGATAAAAATCCAAATACCAATAGGACAAGCCAAAGTAAATTATGAAATCTATATACACAAACCAATACCAGTACTGTGGCACAAAAGAATATGCGAGCTCAGCTATTCAGAAAACCTAATAATAAAATCAGATAAAGAAATACAAGTAATAGAGCTTGAAGATAATTCAGAATGTAACTGGAAACAAAACCAGCTTCAAAGACCTATCATCAACCTGTGTAAAGAATTTATTACTAAGTAAACCAATAACGGAACTCCAAAAATACTGTCAATTCCACTGTAGAGATGTAAACAAAGAACCAATAATAACAAAATTATCGGAAACAAAATTTCAAATGACCAACATAAATGATGACCTACAAATTTTATGCAGGGAAAACTCAACTCAAACCAGTAGTCCCAAAAATTTAATAGGATCAATAGAAATAGACCTACCATGTGACTGCCAAATAACTGACCTAAACAAAAATGTACTGATTAGGACCATAACCCCTTGTGATGCGAGGGACACCAAACAAATCGACCTGACACACATAATACCTGCAACATGGACTGACCATCACACCATAAAGATCGACCCACTGCCAAATACACATAAACCAGAATTCCAAAATATGAAAGACATCTTAAACAAAGATTGGAACATATCCATACCAACATATATAATTCGGAACCTAGTACCTGAAGAAACATTTCAACACATTCAACTACAAAACAATTGGTCGGATACCATAGAAAACAAGAGAATTATGTTTTACATCATAATAATATGGGCAAGTATATTAACGATACTAATACTAATACAATGCTACATACTACACATCCTGA